>JACEOJ010000055.1:1106285-1266148 GCA_013761285.1 Campoletis sonorensis
TCTCTCTCTCTCTCTCTCTCTCTCTCTCTCTCTCTCTCTCTCTCTCTCTCTCTCTCTTTCTCTTTCTCTTTCTCTTTCTCTCTTTCACTCATTATTCTCTTCCTCTTTCTCCTGCACGCTTTAGATACTTTTCTTCCTTTCTTTCTTTCTTTCCTTTTTTTCTTTCTTTCTCTTGGTTGGTCCTCAACGGCCCCACTTTTCACTCTGTAGTCTCGTTTCTCGCTCGCAGCTCACGTTTCTCCGGCCGTTCCCCCCATTTACTCTTTTTTCTCTCTTATTTTTATTATTTCTTACTTCTTATTTCTCCTGTCTGTCGGTCTTCTTGTTCATCTACTTCCTACTTCCCCCGCCCCGCTCCCCTCCCCACGAAATTCTACGAGAAACACCTTCCTGCGATCAGTAATGATCCTCGATTTTAGCGACAAGAGATACGGAGATAAAAAATGAAAAATAATTAATAATTAATCATTAAAAATAATGAAATAATTTTATTGAACCACAAATTTCTTCGCACTTTCAAACTAAAAGTGCGAAAATTAGTGAGATTTTTTTTACGAACTCGTTATGATCTAACAAACATTGTAGAATTTTTTCAAAATTTTTCATTCGTTAGTTTTTGTTTAAAAAAATCAAATAATAGTGAATTTTCAATTTTTGTTGTTGTTTCGAGTCGAGATTCCTAATCAGTGACGTCAAAAGCCCCAGACATTTTTTTTCTTCTCGTATTTTCCGAGCCTCTCGAACAACCACAACTCTCGAGCCCTGAAATCTCGGTTTTTTTTGTCCACATTCAAGATTAATTAAGAAAATTGGAAGCAATTTAAAAAATCATGAATAAAGAACGATCTCCGGGGTACATAGTTTTATCGTAGCCCGGTTTCTAATGAAACCAACTGTTTCGAACCTAAAAATAAGTCGTTCGAAATAATCCACTCCAACACTATCCTTATCTGTGCTCTTATCAACGTGGCCTGCTACGAGAGCAACGCTTCTACCAAAATTTCTATTGCTTCTCTTAAAGATTTGAAAAAACTTTCCCATGTTTTTGAAATTATCGATATCGTTATGATTATTCATTCATCATTTCATTTTTTTTTTTTTTTCATTCTCCCATTGTGCAGTGACCTTTTCTTTGGTTATTGGTACCTCGTAATTTTTACGAAAAATAAATATATATCGAACAACACGTGCTCTTTTGACGCAGTTACCAGAGACTGCGGGGTACAAAGATTATGTGCTCTCACACACACTATTCCAATGTGACCACTGAACGACCGATCCCTGATAAGTTTTCAGTTTTCATATGCTTATTCACAATGTTTTTTTTCTTTTTCTTCAATATTTCTTGTCAATATAAAAATAATTATGGATGTAATACCTTTGAATTAACGATTAAACAATAAAATCTTCAGTCACATTGAAACTGCATTTTGTACTAATTAACCAACTTGAAATTTACATCATTCATTATTTTCTTTCGTAATATCAAACATTCATTTGCAACGTAAATCTACAAAAATTGAGGAATCTTTTTTTTGCAACAAGACCCAATTCAACAAGAAAAATTGATGACTGTTTCTAATATTAAGACATTGAATAATAATAATAATAATAATAATTGTTCATTTGTTTGTTACATTCGTGAATATCCCGAGGATGATGTAAACTAAAAAAATAGTAGCTCAAAATAATAATACTGCATAAAAAATTAAATCGGTGCTCAACTTCAGTCTCAGGATAAAAATGATTTTTTCGTACAGTTTACCGGACACGAGAATCGACTGTAATCGAAATTTTTAGTTTAACAAAAATTGTTTCATTTGTGTTTACAAATTTCGAATTTTCTTCGATAATAATAAATATCGAATTAATTTAATTTCAATACTAAAATTTCGACCTGCTTCTTTTTTTCATGTTTTTATCTTCAATTTATTTTTGCCTCGAAAATTTGTCTTAGTTGCCTCTTATTTAATGTTGGAATACTGCGTATCTCGAAGAATAACTAACGATGATCCTTCTCATTGATTTAAGGAGACGCAAGAAGCGACGATTCCCCAAGGCAATAGGCGAACTGTCCAATCAGCAAGCAAATTTCTCGAAGGTCATCTGACATTGGCAAAACTCGGCTATATATAGCGTCGTTCTTACACATTTGGGAATATATATTCGTAGGATCATCAGGAAGAAGCTAAACTACAAGGAAAACAAAAATCCATTAATCGGATTTATTTTAAAGTGTGAAAACTTGTGATTGAAAAAGTTGTTGTGATTTTTTAATTTTTTTTTCTTTATTTTTCTATTATTTTATTTTCTTCTTAAACGAGTACGTCAAAAAAATATTTTTTAAAATATCAAGTGAATCAACGTCGTCGTGCTTTCAATAATAATCATTTTAACGCTCGCGTTTAAACGTTCCTGCTGAGAATAAATATTCACCGACAGGACTAACAATCGTTCTGTTATGTTTTGCCGATTTTACGACTTCAACGTGTTGTGGCTTTCTTCGTAAACGCCTTGCTTTTTATTTTCTCGTTTTCAAACGCGATATTCGTCGTTGTTGAAAATTTACCCAGTGTACCGATTGATTTACCGGTTAAGCGATAATAATTATTATTATCTTCGATTTAATAATATTCATAAAAATTCAATCAAGTTTTTAAACGGTTTGAGATCCAAGCCGATCAAAGTGGAGGCGAAAAAGGTGACGGCTGCTACAAGGCGGTGGACATGATTATTTCAAAGGATTTGTTCCTCCTCGGCGATCAAGACTATCTTCGCCTGCCAAACAACGAAAAGCGCCAGCAGCGGGCAATGGGACGGCCGATCATCAATGCTCCCAGGTATGTCCCATTTTTATTATTCTATTATTTTTTCATTTTTTTTTTCATTATTACCCCAGTTACTTTTGAAATTTGTGTGTTTTTCTTCATCGAAAATAATCGATTTTGTTCTTATTTGTATTTTTTTAATAAGATTTTCCATCTAAAAAATTCGAAAGAAATAATTCGTTTCAAGGTTCTTCGTCCTTAAAATAAAAAAAAGGTTTTTTCTTGACGAAAAATCTTCGCCCATTTTTCACAATTTTAACGACGATCAAAAGAATTTTGTTAAATTGTCCTGTTTCAATTTTTTAAGCTGATTCAGTACAAAGTTTAATTAAACATAATTAACGAATTAGTCGTTTAATAAAGTCATTACAAATGAAATTTAATTGAAGCTCAATTATGTTTAAATTAAATGAATGAACAAATTAAATATTTGTTAAAATTTCGCATAATATAACTTTTTTTCATATTTTTGGGTTTAATATTTCGAGTTCGAAATTGTCTGTAAAGCTCGATAATGAATTTTGAAACTCCTTATAATATTATCGTTAACGGTGGTGATTAATTACGTTCCATGTAGAATGTTTTTTTGTCTTTTTTTTTTTTTAAGTTTCAAGCAATAACGAATCATAGGTCAAACATGAGATAATCAATGACTGGAAAGTAGCTGGCCACGCGTTTGTGCAAAACATGCTGAATTCTCCTCTAACTTTTCTCAGCACTTTTGTTTGCTCTATAAATTTAACAAGAAGTCTCACAGTGGGTTCGATCGTTTCAACGATCATTGAACTGGAAACCCACGGAGATTCGCATAAATTTACAATTTTAAACGTGCGTGTCCCGATTCAATCGTAGACTTTTTCTCGTTTTATTTTTCTTTGTTTTTATTTATTTTAATCTTTTTCGGGCATTTGATTACTCTCAAATTCAATGAGCATTGGAAAGTTGCTTTGGGTCTCGATATTCAATTTTTTTCACAAACAGTGCTTTATTTTTTCTCGTTATTCTGGTCAGCGGTTTTGAAAAATCGTTTAAGGAATGAAATTTTCAGAATTTGGCATTTTTTTGAGATAAAACGGAATTTATGTCGTTGACATAAAAAAATGATAATAATTTTAAAAAAATTGGATTCTTTATCTTAAAAAATGGATCCATTGCAAAAATGACTAATTTAACAATCAACGTTTCTCAAATATTTGACTAATTAAGAAACTTTAACGAAACAATGAAATTGCAACAATTAAGAACCAGGAAAATTTTGACGCATATTGCACAGCTGCTCGAAGCTTTGGTCGCAAATACTGCGTGCCTCGCTGCACCCGGCTCTCGTAAAATTCATTTCTTTGCACCGCGAAGGCGTGTGTATGTCCGAAGCCTCACGTTGCTCTGGTCACTCTCTTGTGTGCAAGCGAATCCACCTCTTTTCGTCGAGAAGAATCCTCGCGAAGTGAGGCTGGATTCGGGTTTGGTTGAAAACCTCCGAGCAAGAGAAATACTTTGGTGCTATCGAAAACGTGTTTTCTCATCGCAAAGAGTTTTGTTCATGCGTCTGCGTCACACAGCTCCGCATTCCGAATCGAGCGTCAATTCCTTCGTGCCAATTTATTATTTAAATTTTTAACAAAATTTCTCTCACCATCGAAATCGAGTAAAGAAAAAAAAAGCTCCTTCTGTTATTTTTTTTTGGCAACTTCTATTTTTATCCTTTTCCTTCATTATCCAAAAGTTTTCGAAAATCTTTTTCAGAAAATCGTAAAAAATGATGAATCTTTTAGCGATTCCAGTTCAAAATTTACCGATTTTTCATTGTTTCCTTCGAGTTTGGAAAGAAAAAGAAAACGATAAAGAACGAAAAAATTGTCCAAACCCTTTGAAGAGTTACAAGAACCAAGAACATAAAAAAAAATATATTCTGATCAACGAAAACGAGGGTCTAATTTAACGAGTCCAAGGTGCACTTTATTTATGGAAAATAATTGAAATTAGACACGATTGTCCATTTATATCTTTGGTTGGCCCATTTGTCATAACATCCTCAATTGTGATGGCGCTGAAGGCGATAATCCATTCGACGTTGATAGACGGGAATCATATAGCCGGGAGTCCCTGTCGTTTGCAACAGAGAGAGAGAGAGAGAGAGAGAGAGAAAAAGAGAGAGAGAGAGAGAGAGAGAGAGAGAGATCGTGAAACGTTCACAGTCCCCGTTTAACGGCCGATCCCACGAAAGTCACAGAGATAATATGACGTTGCGGTCTCTGCAGTTCTCTCGGTAGTGTTTGACACTCCACTTTTTCCATCGTTCGTATCGTGTCGTAAAAATATAAAAAAAAAAAAAATTAAAGAAAACAAAAAGTAACGAAAACTTATAAGCGACAAATAAAGGGAGTCCATGGTCGACGCGTTTCTGCTTCTTTTTCTTTTCCCCTCGTTGCACTCCGCGAGGTTTCACCGTTTTATGCACATTTATCTATACATAAGTATATAATTTATGTATTTAAAATGGCCCCGAAAGAAATAAGTCCGCCTCGAGTCCTTACGTATTCCCGCGTTAACAAAATCGATGAATTTCACTGAAAAATTGACACGCCCCCTTGACCTTCCTCATCCTTCTTTCGCCTCCTCCTCCTCCTCCAAGCGAATTACTACATACACGCACTCGGTATAAATATCATCATTAAGATCCCGAAGTATCGATACAACGCTCTTTCGGTTTTTGGTTTGTTAACCAAATTGGCAAAGTTCAATTTAATTTTTTTTTTTTTTCAAGATTTCGATCACATGAGAACTTTTTTCGAGGCCTCGTTACCTCTTTATTCGTATTTTATTGCCTTCGAAACTTTGGTCAATGTTTGAATCAAATAATTAAAATCAGAATCGTTGTCTGATTTTCTGTCAAACGTCAAAAATATTGTCGAAAAAATACGAGCCACGAGGAGTTTGTAGAAAGGAAGAATCATAAGAATTAGAAAATGTGTGTTTTTTTTAATCGTTACCCGCGAGACACCCTGTAGATTCGCCGTTCGAAAAATTTCATAACAGAAGAGCCCGATCGTTGGAATGAGAAAAATGATATTTTATCGAATTCAAATAGAAGATAAGCACCGCGCGATTCCGAGATGCATGGCTCACCCCCGCATATTCACGTCACTCACTCGAACGTCCTTCTTTCTCTTTTTGTATCGATTTTTCATTTTTTTTTCTCATGGCGTCGTCGTTAATATTCTCTTAGAAAAGAAGTTGTGATTGAACATATTTTTCCTCGAAGTTCCCGATAAAATTCAACCGCAAATAATTCAACGCCCTGGAAACTTCGCGTCCACGGAACAAAAATTAATTCTTTCATTTTGTTCTCTCTCTGTTAAAAAATCTCGGTCGGTAAAAAAATGGAAAGTTGGAAAACGTGTTTTTTGCCGCGCGTTCATATACAACATTGTTAATAACGGAACCTCTTCAACTTATGTTGCGAATACATGCGAAGCTGTATTTATCGTCGTTTCGTATCGATGTTTCGTAACGGATTTACCTAGATCAGCATCAAGCGAATTATAAAGTGTACCGTAAATTGTTGTTAAACGCTTAAGCGACATTGCTCAAACCGGCAGCCTGCTCGCTAAACCGGCGACCATAAAAAGACGTTCGATCGCGTCGTTCATCATTCTTGCCATTCCCTCATCGTCTCTTTCTCTCTTTCTCTCTCTTCCTCTCTCTCAATCGACCGTATTTTCATAATTTTCGTTCACGTACCTTTTTCTTACGTTTTTTTCATTCTCTTAGTCTCGAACCATCAGGAAATTCCTCTAAACTTCTTATTGTTTTTGTTGTCGTATATTTCGCGTAGTCGGTAAAAAAAATATTGTGAAACAAACCCAAAAATACCAAGAGGCCCACAGTACGAATTTCGAACATTTCCGAATGTCCGCGTCTGCAGTTAATCAAAGAATAAGTTTAGTTGACAATTTTCATCATCCTTGGAATGCAAAGAAATTCTTTTATTTTTTTATAACTGAAGCAAAAATTCTCCTGCAATTATTAGTTGAACAATATTTTTTTGAATTTAAAAATCAAATCACTAAAAAAATGACAAAAAAATATTATTTTCGATATTCCAATGACGGCGACGTCGAAACCATAAAATTTTCAAAGTCTTAACACCACAGTTTCAAATTTCTATGCAATTGGTTTACGATGTTTGGAAAACCATTTTTTTCGTGATTAGAAAAACAAAATCTACCGCGAAACTTCTGCCAGTTGCAAAAAATGTTGAAAAATACATCGAAAAAACAATTTTTCTCGCACTGCCAACGATGGAAAGGCTTGAATGTCATAAGAATAATACTTCATCGTTAAGGAAAACGCTTTTTCGTATATGGACATTTGAATAATTATCGTCCCCTCGTATACGGAAAGAAAATACAGGCAACGACTGTGCGCCACACAAAGCAATGAGCTTAGAAAATAATGCATAGAAAAAATAAAAAAAAAACAAAAAAAAATGAATGGTACGTTATGGTTCATTATTCCCAATGTTGGTGTATCTCGTACGCGAACATTCCGATATTATGGACGAGTCCGCGCGGTGGTTAGCAAAAGGGGGATGCGGAGACATAAAATTGAGGACACGACTGCGTTTCATTGCACTTTTGTCTACATATATATATACATGCATGTCATTTACAATGTGCAATGTCACTCGAATGGACGTGCCTGTATACGTTTTATTGTACTACGTTGAGGTCGCCCATTAACTAGATTGAATATTACCCTATATTCTCTGGGATGCAATCAATACCTAGAAGGAGAATAAAAAAAAGAAAAATAGAGAAAAAGATGAAGAAGAAGAAGAAGAAAAAAAACCGTATAATAATATCAAACAAACAAACCAACGACGTAAATGGGTCAAGAGACTACGAAACTTGATAACTTCTCATTCCGCCTGCGTCCATCTTGGTACCGTCGCCTTTTTTCTACTTTTTCATCACGACTAAACTCAACCAATATGACAAAATAATTAGAATCAGTTGGCTTAAAGAATTATTAGAGAGAAATTAACGAATGAGAAAGAAAAAGGACGTTAGAAAACGTGGAATTGGACGAAAGGTTTAAGTGGCGAGTGTTCGTCTTCGTGGCTCTTGTCCTTGAGCATTTCGTCCTGTTCCAACATTTGTCTGACGCACAGACGTCGCTCGCGAATACTGATTCACCGACACTGTGCAGTTTTTTTTTTCGTAATTCATCCATGGTTGACATTGATCGATAATTTTACACGTTGCTGTGGTATTTGTTCAAATATTTCGAAAAAATCGTCGAAATTTATTATTCTTGAACTTATTGCAATCACTTCCTGTTTTGAAAATTGCTCGGAATTCGTCCTACACTCGATTTTTTTAGGCTGATGAAAAAATTTCGGGGAACGAAGAAAATTGATTTTGTTGGACGAAAATATGGTCAATTGAATTATTTTTTTGTTTCATCAAACGATGAAATTATTCAACAACAAAAATAATCGAATTTACCACATTTTCGCCCGACAAAATGAATTCTGGTCGTTGAACAAAATTTTTTTCTCAGTTGCACAGCTTCAATTTTTATCGAGCATTCGAACAAATCTTTCAAATCTTTCCTTGACCGCTAGAATATTGGTCGAGTGTCGGGAGGTCGTCACTTATCTTGCTTCGCCAGTCATGAAAACTTTTTGACAATCTGCCAACCAAAAACCTATTTCGCGAAGAGATTCTCATTTCTCCATATTTTCATTCTTTTTTTCTTGAACCAACATTTTCAAGAGTTTATTCATGCTTTATGCAAATAGTTCGATCGTTATTTTGATCCATTGTTCTTGAGATTTATGCAGCAAGTTAAAAAATTTTGCAACCGTTCGTAGAGATTTTTTGACTCATTCATTTGTACAAATCGCTGTTTATTTTCTCTTTCTTAATTCATCGAATTAAAGAGATTTTCGAACTTTGTTTATTCTTTTTATTGTTTTTTTTAAATATTATTCATCATTTCGTTGTTTACGAAGAATATTAATCCTCCTGTCAAAGTAAATTTTGCACGAGAGACTAAAAGGGATATTCCTTTCATTTTCCGTTACAACTTACGTCAATGTCTCCGTTAATGCGCGTCATCTTTGTCACAGTCGTTGAAACAGAGAGAAGGAAGGAGTAAGAAAGAATGTGCAGACGGAGAGAGTGAGAGCGAAGCGGAAATTCAATTTCCCGAGCAGACGATATGCATATACACATGAACAATATATATATATATATATCGATAAACATAAATTTAAACTCAAATTGGAGAACGTCTTATGCTTCGGCGACGTAAACGGAGATGGAGTTTTTTTTTTTTTTTTTTTCTTCACGAATAAAGCTGCACCAAAGTTGATCATCAAGGTCGTCAATAAAATGAACCAAAGGACTGAGAATCCTTATAAAATTTTCTCGATAAAACCATTTTTCAAGATCCCTTAACTCCGAGCCAAAAAAAAACCAAAATACAAGACTGACGAACAGTCGGAAATGAATTTGAACCGAAAACAGGTCCTCGTCGGAATGGACGTTCGTATAATTTTGATACTCGCAATACGCATACATGGCGGAGTAAAAAAAAAATTGAATTATGAGATTTTAAGCGATCTAAACTATGACTACAGCTATAAATTATAGTAATGGACGAGATAAAAACGTGCTTGGACAATCACGAGAATTATCGCTCAAGTGTGCGTGGGGAGAGAGAGAGAGTGAGAGAGAGAGAGAGAGAGAGAGAGAGAAGGGGAAGAATGAAAGAGTGAATGAAACGTTCTCTTCTCTTGGATAGCTGACTCATGTCTCTTGCTCGGTTAGAATGAAAGCGAGTGAAAGAGATTATGAGGGGGATAGCCGAGGGCACGTGACCGAGCCAATGATTGCCTAGTCTAGCCTCGAATTGATAGTTTCCGGGACCAACAACAATAAAATTGTCCTTACATTGACCACAGACAAGCAAAGACGAATTGACAACGTACTGGCAAGGAGAGGGCAGGGGGGAGGGAGGCTTAGAGTTTAATGATCCTCACTTGGCTGCCGAGAGTCTAGCTTGAGGTAGGTTAGTGTCAGCTCCACAGTTCCGTGCACTCTCTCTCTCTCTCTCTCTCTTTCTCTCTCTTTCTCTCTCTCTCTTTATTTTGCTCCCCCACAACTTACACTCTTTCCAAGTCTTTTCTCCCACTGGGATTCGCCTCTATTCACCCTACTCAACCGCGTCCACCGTTACTCTCATTATTATTATTATTATTATTATTATTCACTATTTATTTACTTATTTCTTTCACCGCAGAGATCAAGTGACTGACCTAGCTCAAATTCCTTTATTTGATTTTGTCATGAACACTACGAATTCACGTGACACGAGATCTCTCACTCATTCAAACTATTTTATACACACACTATCTCGTTGGAAATTCTTTTGCTCTTATCTCTCCAATCGATTTCTTTCGATTTGTACTCGATTTTCTATGAATTTTCGTTTATTCTTTGTATACTATTTATTTTTCTTTCTATTTTCGTTGAATGACAATTTTTCATATGAAATATTCAATAAATTGACGACGATGTTTCTGAAAAAAAAACAAATTCTGAACGGAAATATGAGATTATTTAGGTTATGACGAATATTATTACGAATTTTTTTTTTTTTTTTCGTTTTTCTACGACTTTGTTGGACGATAAATACTTTTCAATCCTGCGTACACTGCACGCCTCTCGGTTTTCGCGTGAGGTAGGTCGGCATCTTGAACGTCGCACGTTTGCTGTCGTTTTTTTTTCTTTCTCTCTCGAACTCTCACTCTCTCTCTCTGTGTGAAACACACGACAGATAGGAACAAATAAACTTGGGTCCTCTCGCCTCTCATTCCCTTCCTCCCTCTTGCCCTTTTACTCTTTCTTCAGAGTAGAAATTATGAAAAGCTGACAATCTGTATGGATATATATTTCATGCTCTCAAAAGGGTGGCTCCGTCCATTCACTCGCGCGTCTCTTCTCTTTACCTTCGCGTGATGCCACGCGTGTATAATTTCAAACCCGCGTTCTATATACATATGTTTATATTTAATGTTGAAAAAATATCGTCGTATAGATACATTGGCTCCGAAAAAATGTAATCTTTTACTCGGGGAATTGTATTTGAAATATTATCGCAAAAACCGTGGCCATGAAATTTAAAAAAATTGATTTCATTATTTTGTTTCAATATTTCAATAGAAATACACTTTTTTTGTTCCGAAAATTGTCGGTTATTTATGAAATTCTACTGATTATTTACTTTAAATACACCAATAAACAGTGTCGTTTCGTTAGAAAACATTTTAATGACTCCCGATTCCGTTAAACGTTAAAAAATTATCCATTACAATTGAATGTTTGAATTTCGGAATTGCAATAATTTCATCGTTTAGAAAAATGAGTGAAATTTTAAAAAAATTTTGAACTTTAATCGTAAAACTTTGTAAATTTTGTCAATTTTTTTTTTTTTCTTTAATTTAGTCAACGAAATCGAAAATAATGAAGAAATAGGTTTTGTCAATTGATAAATCTTGAACGTCAAGTTAAAGAAAAAAAGAGAATTTTATTTAAGAATTTTTTGAAGACGATTGTTGATCGGGGACAGATTTTACATTAATTTTTTTGCCATCACATCGTCAGCTCAATGCTGACGTTCCCTGTAATATTCCGGTGAATGGAATACGCGTTAAAAAAATATACTCGCTTCTGATAAAAAAAAGTGACGTGTTGAGTGTGTATAAAATTTGACCAATCATTCACTCAACATTTTCGTCTCACAAGTAGTAATTACGATCGGCAGAAAAAAAGAAAAAAAAAGTTTTGGACAAGAAGGTTAGTCGAACGTTTGAATACATTTTCTTCGGTGGTTAATTTTCTCCACTCAAATTCGGTGAATCGAAAAAAAATCGATTTTTCGTATCAGAGAACGAAATTGTGGCAAATTTTTTCATTCTGGAATCTTGAAATAAACGTTTTTCAATATTTCACGTATTCTGTGAACTCTTTTTTTTTTCTTTGAATGAAAAAAAGTTTGAAATATAGAAACGAAGTCTCGTATTGTTGACAACGATCATCGGGCTTCGGTGTCATTTCATTTTTATTCGTTCGTTCTGCTCTTTAAAGTCAAAGCTTTTTCTGTGACCTGCAAAAAAAAGAAAGAAAAACATATGTTAATTCATATGTATATGCGAGAGGAAAGAACGTTAAGAAAATTGGCGAAGCCGACGAATGCAAACGGTGCGTCAAGCTGCGTTGCGAGATGAGGGAAAGGTGTGTTCTCCTCTCGCGTTATGGCTCTTGGCTGCTCCGGATCTGCACGCATCCGTCAAGGACGCGCCGCTTCTTAGCACAGAGAGAGAGAAAGAGAGAAAGAGAGAAAGAGAGAGAGAGAGGGAGAGGCGGAGGAGAGAAGAGCCGGTGGATGGTGCATCGGCCTGCCGGGAGGCAGGTCAGTGACGTCCGATTTGCCCGAGAGACCACCGCGACGGCAGAGGGTATATGAGACAGCCTGCCAACGATGAAGACTCCACTTTTCTTCAATCTTCTATTTCTATTTCTTTCTCTCTCTCTCTCTCTCTCTCTCTCTCTCTCTTTCTCTCTATCTTTTTCTTTCTATATTTGTCTCGTATTTCACAATAGTTACAATTTTTAAAGTTTCTTTCCTTGTCAATAGACGTCTAAATATTGTTGACGAACGATTTTTTTAAAATTCATTTATTAATAACGAGAAAAATTTCAACTAAGTTTTCCACGTATGGAAAAAGTATCATTAATTTTCCATACTTTGTCAACAGATCAAAAGTCCAGACAAATTGATAAGGACGAAAGCATTGTCAGATGGTATTGCGAAGAAGAAAAAATATTTTTTTCTGTCGATTCATTTCATTTTTAAAATCGTCCACATTTTTACAGTGGACTTAGTTCTTAAATGGTAAATAAAGACTGTTCAATTATCGTAGACAAACACTGCATGATCATTTTTTGCACTCTGTGTTTAAAAATAAAGAAATTTCCCTACATTCTAAGGTTTTTTTTTTTTTTTTTATTAAGTGAACGTTCGATTGTCAAAAATTATTCAGATATTGGTGTGAAAATGTCTGTTGTTTTGAATTAAAAATTTCAATATCTTTGGAATGTTGATTATAAAATTAAAAAGACTATTAATGGAAAAAGGAAAAAAATTAAAGTTTAAACGAGTGTCGAAGAAGCCCTTAAATATATATTTCACAAGTTAATCCTCAGCTGCGATGTGGCTCTGTATATACGTGCACGGGGGTGCCGCCAGGCTGACAGGACGCGGAGAACCGGACGCGAGATGTGCAAAGAACTCTCGATGTTTGTGTCCTTCGAACGCCACATTGGCCAGCCGGGCTGTGTGTCCCATAAAACGCGATTCTTTCACTTTGCCCGAACAACCTTCGGGGCGGCTTTTCCAACGCGAGACGTGGCCCCACGTTTCGACTTTGACTCGTTTCTTCGCGTACGTATACGCGCATACGTGAAAAAAAATAATAATTAATTATAAAAAATAAAACAACAGATTCGTATCTCGAAAACCTCGAAAATTCAATAAACCCTCGATTTTTTCGTGGCCACAAAAATTTCCACTCGACTTTTTTTCTCCCTCGAAACTATCCGGAAAGGACATTGCAAAGGAAAGATGAGGCTTTTGACCTCTAAGGATAGAAAAAAAAATTCTCCTGGGGAGGCAGGAGGGGCTGAAGTTCGCATCGTCGGAATGCAACAAAAATTCGTCCCACTATTTGTCAATTTTCTCATTTTAACGCCACTGGACACCTCTCTACTTTTTTTTATTAAAAAAACTTGATTTTCTTTTTCTTTCGAAATATTTTTTCTTTTCATACAATTTTTATTATCAAATGTTCACCGAATATGACTTTATTATACACCATTCTCTTCGTTATCAAAAAACCAAGAAAATGGTGGTTACAATTTTTTTTTATCTCGTACGAGGAACATTTTATGCTAAAGAGAAGATTGACGTCGCGTTTTGACGTTTGAAAATAGAGATTGCACTCTGTTTTGGGGTCAAAATGGACACAATTTTCTTCATCATCAAACTTTTTCTATGAATGTCATCCATAATTTTCGAGATACAAAGAATAATTCGTTGCAGAATTTTCCTGTACAGTTGTTTCTCATTTTTTTATACGATCGTTCGTATCTGACTGAATTCTTTTTCTTTATATAAATCGAAGCCCAAAATTTCCAATGTTAATCTACCCAAGAAAAAAGTGTTGAAGATTCGAACACAAAATCTACCAGAAAACTATGAATAATTAGAACAACAGTAAAAATGATTGAAAAAACGATTTTTCGTTGCACTGTAACGATCCAAAGATCACCACCATTCGTTTTTATTTATTCGTTTCATTTTGTTTTTCTCCAAAGTTCCTGGAGTCCTTTAGATCCGAGATCCTTGGTCCAGGGGATCCCGATGGACGATTGTTTTTCTAACGTTAGTCCACAACGTCACATTAATAATTGCTCGTATTACTGTTGCACATATATCTGTGGCCGCAACGTCGTACAATAGGCGCAAACTGCGTTACAGTGGCTCCTTTGTTATCGCTCTTGTTGCCGTCCCAGTTTCTGCGCATCCACACAAACACAAGAACGCGAACGTGTATACATAAGCAGTCACTCTCTTCTCCTCTCTTCCGTTTTTTATTTCTCTTTCTCTCTCCCTCTCTCTCTCTCTTGAATTTTACCGTAATACACACGGTCTTTGCTCGCTAGAAGCTCGACCTATCCGTGCATCACAAAGTGCACACACATGCACCAGCTGCTGGCAAACAAAGGAGCGTAACTCACGCGATTTAAGCCAAGAGAGTTACGTGACTGGGGACGTTTTCTTTACTAGGATTCAATCCGATTCTACCAACACGTGTGTTTTTCTCTGCCTGTGAGTATCGATACATAAAATATCTCGCAGTGTTAAAAATTTAGCATACGATCACTATATAATACGAGTCTTACGTGGTGTCTTTCAAGAGACACGGTGGGCGCGAGGGGGTGTGCTAATCATGACGCGACAACCAACACTCTCTCATCACTTCTCTCATCGCCTACGTGACACAAAGACGTTTGAAAATTCTTCATATTCTCGCCTCTATCTCTTTTATTCTCTTTTCACTAAAGTATACGCGGTTCAACCGCGCAAGTGGCCACGAAACAATGCTTCGATTTGTGTGCTCTCCTCATTTGTCACGCCTCAGCGCCGAGACTCGCGGAATCCGCGCTTTTACAATTCGTTGGATCTTGGATCCGATGCACTTTAGTTTGATACTAATCTGATTAAAGTGAGAATCCTTTGACAAATATGTCGATCTTGTTGGGATTATGATTTAAACAATATTTATCTTCCTCTTGGCCATTTTGAAGCTTCGTACTTCTTGCAGTCTCTGCGGACAAACTTGATTTTGTTTCACGAGCGATAACCACGCGATAGACGCGCCAATGATAACACAGTCCGAGCAGATTTTCTTATGCTTTGGGTTGAGAATATCATATTTTTCTTTCGCTTGTTCTTCTCCTTCTCTAGCTCCCTCGCTTTTGACGTCTTTTTATTTCTCTACTTCGATGTATATACGGCGTCAGAAAGTCATCAGTACAGAAAGGCATCATCGGAAGGCACGAAACTTGCCTCTCGCGGCATCCCGGCTACTTCTATTTCTGTTGAGGAGAGTAAACGGCGCGCGACAACCAAGTAACCAACCAGTCTCCTTATTCTTATTCTTCTGATGCTTCTTCTCCTTCTTATTCTTATTCTTCTTCTTCTTCTTCTTCTTCTTCTTCATCTTTCTCTACGGCTTCTCGGTGAAACACACGCACACAGAAACCTCCACTGGACATATATTTACACACAGATATACATTTTACTCCTCGAACAAACGTCACCAGACTCTATCAGAAACAACGAGACGCGTACGTGCTGCTGCTTCTGCTGCTGCTTTATTCACTTTAGGCTCTCTTCTTCTCAACGCTATTTATAAACTCATGACAATTTCATTATCCTCCTGTTATCGCACTCTGGACACATGGACGATTGATTTTACAACCGCAGCAGGGCGAGAACACAAAAATGTATCATTATTTTTTTAACACTTTGACAATATGTTGCTTCCAATGATAATATGAAACTCTCAAGTTTTTATGATGTTGGACTCTCCTTTTTTTAAATAAGTTTTTGATGGATGTTTTCAGTTGATTATTATTTCACTCGTATTTATTTGATTTACCTTCAGGGAAAATAAAAATGACGAATGAGCTGGTTTTGTCGTTCAATTTTCACTAAAAATCTATTTTTCGATATTCTCTGGGATTTTTATCGACATTTTTTTAAATTTCTTCGATCTGTCATCAAAAATTTTGACAGCCGTAAAATCTACTGTGAAACGAAGAATTTTTGTTTCCATTATAATTTGAAAATAATAGAAAGTCAAATTTTAACATCACTTTTGATCAATTTTATTTATCAATTTTTAATTATTGAGTAATTTTTTAATATATATCACAAATTGATTTTGCGAATTTGTATCATTGTTTTTTTATTATTTTGATTTGCTTATTTGGGGGCACGAGAAAACAGTTTTGCTCATTTGGCTAATTGTAAATTTGTTGAAAATAAAAATAGTTAATCGGTTTACAGTAATCTCTCGAAATTTTTTTTACGGCCTCGAAACGATTGTACAAAATATCTATAAAAATGGCATAAACTTGGTATCATTCAAAATGTACAAGTCCCTAACGTACTAAATGGTTGCGGGTCTCTTTGGACGATCCAAATTTGGTCTATAATAATTCCAACGCCATATGGATCTCCCTTAAGAGGCGTCATGTTAATTTCGCGGGAACACGGTTATACTAATGACTCTTAATAACCATAGCAATGCTGTTACGTCGCGAAACAACGCGCGTTAATGTATACGTACGTTTTAAAGCTGCGGCGAGCACGAGTCCAACTTATATCTACACTGAAGCTTTCTCTCTCTCTCTCTCTCTCTCTCCCTCTCCCTCTATCTCTCTGTCTAGTAACTTCGCGAGTTGCTAATGAAGCCTAGTATGCAACAAGCATCGACAGAATTACATGCCGATATAAATAAAGTAGAAAAAAATCGTCTTTTTCGCACTGGTGGGAGGTCCACGATCGAGAAATGGTGTGTTTTTTATCCCCTCGTATAACAGAAGCCCAAGAAAATATACAGAAATTATCCTTCTCCCACGAGAGAAAAGATAGAAGCAGAAAAAAAGCACATGCGTTTGTCTGTTTGCGTGTGTTCGGGTGAGTTTGTTCGTATGTAAAAGAAGAATAAGAGATGCGAGGGGAGAAAATGTCTCGGTGATATTATGCTCTCGGCGCAAACAGCTTCGAAATCCCATTATCGGGGCCAATTAAACGCTCTCGTAATTCACCACGTGCAACGAACCCCTGCTCAAGCCTTATATGAAAACATACAAATGTACATATATATCTAAATACTTACAGAGATATGTATTAAGTATATTTAATGTCGACTCGCAATATTAGCTTTTCTTGCTTCTCCCATCGTATACAATGTAGGGATGAAAATAAGTAGCCGCGCAATTTAAGCACTTGGAAAGAGTTCTTCGCAAACGTTCGTTCACATATCTCGGTACATTATTTACCGATATTATTTATGTACACGTGCACCGGTAAATAAATTTTAGGAAAGACTTTCCTCCTTCTTCTTATTTTTAGACCCCGTACTCTCTCGCAATGGCAAATTATTTTTCATTGATCGTTACGTTTCGCCTCGGAAGCTCTCGTTTTATGGATTATTATCGTCGCCCCAGCCTAGAAACAACCATCGGAACCCCTTTCCCGGGGAGGAGCCCAACCAAACCGACAACGTTGATGAGTTTTTTTTCTTTTCTTTCCTCTCAACTTATTATACACCGACAGGTTAATTCTCTCCTGTGCATATATACCCGCGTAAGTATATATTCCGTACGCTTCATTGCAGCTTACCAACTCTCTCTCTGTATATTGCGACCTTCTCCCTTTTATTTTCGTACTAATATTTATATACATACATATAGATTGCTTGCTCGTAAAATTTTTCCTCCGACTCCCCATTAAAACGACGGGAGTTCAGCCTCTCGATATTGTGATTTGCAGCACAGATACGGACAAACACGCGCCCTCATATTCTTACTGAGATATTGTACACACTTATAAGGGATTTATCCTTGAATATTTATTCTTGCGGTGAAAAAGAACGATGAAAAATAAGGAAAAATACACTGTTTCTCACGCCAACTTCGTAATTTACTTATTTTTACACTTTTATCCTCGTTTGCTTATGCCTCGATTGGGATTTCCGGTGAATATGATTTCTTCCTGTGTTCAGTTTTTTGGTTTTCGGCATTTTTGATGCTTGACACTTCCCTCGGAAATATGGGGGCTTCGTTTTCGTTTGTTCATCGGTTTTATTCGTTTTGAAAAGTTCATTCAGAGTTTTTATGCTTTTTATGGAAACGTCAGAACGTAGCAACTTTGGGAAAAGTGTCTTGTGTGAAGTTTCGGGTTTTTTTTCGGTTTTTTTTTAAGACAAATATCGTCATGAGATTCTTTGTTAGGGAGAAAAAAATTGGTAAAAAGGTCTCTACTCGAACAACAGAATCAACTTTCGACTCGTTTGGCTTTGAACTTCATTGTTTTCGGTTGATTTGAGAATACTATCTTTGCAAAGAATCCTTTTTTTTTTGCCATCTATCAGCTAAGAAAGTTATTATAATTTGTAGTCCCACGAGACAATCTACGAGCATTTCGACCTCGCGCCCTTCACGGACTCGTTCGCGAACACGCGTGGATGGCGGTGCGCCTGTATTTGCATCGTAAAACTTTAAGGTCCGCCCTCTCTTACCCGTTAAACCGAAGCTCCGCAGCTCTCTTCAGCCGACAGACAATATTTTGTAACGCAAAAATTACGAAAGAATTTTGGATAATAGAGAAAAAAAAAAGAAGCTGCGAGCGCGTAAAAGAGACGAAAAAACGGAGAGACGCAAAAAACCCAAGTGACGATCCTGAAGTTTGCAACGACCCTGTGCACTGAACGAAAAATTTGAAAAGAACAATCGATTCTCCACTTATTCATTTTACTCGAGGCTCAAAAACGTCAAAAAAGTAAAGAATACGAACTTTGAGAATGAAATTCACTCCCGAACATCCTCGTCCGAGGGGTTGAACGTTCAAAAAAATTTTAACATCGAACCTTTGGAGATTATCCACTTTTTTCACTTTTTTATTTCACAAGTCGACTTTTTCGGCCAGGATAAAATAAGAAAAAAAAAACTAGAAAAAAAATGAGACACCAGATCGCGTGCAAGCTCAGGATCGTAACGGAAATGCGAATTACACGGTGTTACAATAACTCGTACACTCGTTCGCTTGCAACGTCCTCAACATCGTCGTCGCATCATCGTCTCTGACCTCACGTATAGTCACGACTCTCACTCTCGACAAGACGTGGTTCGAGTCTGCATTCTAAGCTGCACATGAGTCTACGAAACGAATATGCGAACTTGAGATAGAAAAATGGAAATTCACGAGGACGCACGTAGTTCTGAGATTTTTCTTGAAGCATTGGTGAAAATTTATTCCCACGCTACTGTCGTCAGTTGATGGAGAGTCCAAAACAACAACAACAAAAATCTCGTAAGATCGAAGCTTTCCCTTCGGATCTTCTAAATGAATAAAAAGTAGAGGTAAACTCTCGATACACGTAGGTTTTTAAATCTTTTAAACTTTGCGCACTAATTGGAGATTAAAACTTGGCTAATTATTTGATGATTACTGGAGGTATTTTTTTTTTCTCTTGTACACTTGTGTGTTGGTATGTTCTTTCGTTGAATTTATGATTATCGAGGAAGGGAGCTTGAAAATGTGCTCGTGTTTAAAATATTCAGAGAAATAAAGTAAAAAACGAGAGAGAAAGAGAGAGAGAGAGAGAGAGAGAGAGAGAGAGAGAGAGAGAGAGGATAAAGGAAAGTGCGAAAAGTCTACAGGCTTTACAGAAAATAGTTAAAGAAAAGAGAACGAGTAAGAGAAGAGAGTAGAATTAGTGAACTGAGATGGAAACATACATGAATATGGGAGAAGGGAAAATTAAAAGCGAGAGAGAATCGATGAAAGGAGATAGGTAGAACTGGGCTCTCTTGGATGAACGAACGTTTGCAAGCATGTACACACAAATATATATACATATATACGTGTATATTGACCAAGAGGCCCAGGGAACGAGTGGTAGGTTTTCTCGTCGCACGGTGCGATGAGACGAACGAAGAGAGAAAGAGAGAGAGAGAGGAGGAGGGAATAAAAAAAGGAAAACAAGAGAGCAAGGGAGTGAGAAAGAGTGAGAAAGAAAGAGAGGGAGAGAGAAAGAAAAAGATCGTTGAACTCTGGGTAAGTGAGCAAACGGCCCGTTGCGCAGCGGTGCAACAGCAGCACCAGCGTCTCAGTAATATAAGCGAGGGGTGAAGAGAAAGATGGGGATAAAGTAGAGAGAATGAAGAGCAGGAGAATATAAGGATACAGCAGTGATCGTGCGAGAGAAAAAGATAAAGAAAGACGTGAAAGAGAGAAAGAAAGAAAGAAAGAAAGAGAGGGAGGGAGGAGGGAGGGAGATTGCGGAGAAGCTGGATATAGAGAGGAGGAGGGAGGTAGATAACCGCAGGGAGAGTATAAGGCCAGGCCAGTCAGTAACGATGTCATTAGTTTAGTCAGTCAGCGAGTCAACAACTGCACGCTGTTTCGCAGCAAACAGCACAGCATCACAGAACTTGCACGTTCTCTTCTTCTCCTTTTCATCCTCTTTCTTTACTCTCTTTCTCTCTCTCTCTCTCTCTCTCTTTCTCTCTTTCAATCCTTGTCGTACATCCTATTTTTCCCTATTTCTTTATCCTCTTCTTTTCCTTCTTCTTCTTCTTCTTTTCCTTCTTCTTCTTCTTCTTCTTCTCCTTTTACTCTTCTCTGTCTATGGTCCGCGCTCGGGTTTTTACGGGCCCTGGTTGTCGATGTCCCAGGGCTGTCGAAAGCCCCCGAGTACCTGCATGCCTTCGCCACACTACCACAACGAGGGTATACGCACCACGTCATTACTTACCGGCCCTGGAATCGAACATATACAGAGAATGATAGAGAAAGAGCATGAGAGAGAATATATACAAAGAGAAGAAAGAACCACACGACGATCGTGGCCAAACTGGTGCATGCCAGGACTCGCGAATGGCCGCAGCAAATATATACACGCTCCAATATTTACGAATTGTGACCCTTCAATGTTCATCTCTGACCTTTTTCCTCATGGAAATCCTTCAAAATCAAAATTCTCCTCGTCATTTCTATCGAATTTACAAAAAAGATAACAACGTTCGATCAAATCTTTTACTCGACTAGCTAAATCATTGAAAACGTCACATTTCTCGAAACAAAAGTCAATTTTCAAAATTTCATACTACTTGCCTCGATTTTTTTGTCTTCCACTCAAGATAAATTGACAAACTCGTTTCTCTAACAAAGGAAGCAATCTTCTGTACTTCTCTTTCAACCTTTTCGTAAAATGAGAATCCTGAAGAAAAAAAAGGATAAAAAGTGACAAAATATTTGTCAATTAGGGGAGTATGGGGCCATTCACTTATTTTAAAGTCCCAAAATTGATTCCACCTTGCCCTAAAAATGGAAATTTAGTGAGAGGCCCCTTTGCCCTAGAAATCGAAATTTAGTGAGTAGCCATTTCGCCCCGGGTGGCCATTTCGCCCCATACTCCCCTAATATGCAAATGTGAACTTTGATTCGTGTCTTGTGCGCGAATCCAGGCTTCATCTCATCCCTGCTTCTATTAAAAACAACGTCACGTCGTCTTCGTCGTAGTTCCCTCGTCAGCTTTTCACACATTGATAAGCAGCCTCTTCGTGTTGCGTGTTACGTCCATAAGGACATCGCCGTTTCCTTGTTCGTTCGGCTGTGCATGTGTGACGACTACAGCGTGTTTGGGTCACGCGCACGCCGGGCGAAAGTTGTCCGTGACTACTTGCCGGCTAGACTCGCTTAGCTAAACCTCCAAGTCCGTTGTGTATACCGCGCCTCCACGACAACTACAATCTCGTTTTATAAACTCGTCCGTGTGTGTGTGTGTCTGTTTGTTTGTGTGTATTCACGATGGCTCTCTATGCCGTTCGTTCAAACGCTATCCGTTACTACTAGCCAAGAAACGCCGGTCAAACACGCGCTCTCGATGTATACGAGAAAAGCCTCGTGGCTACTTTAACCCGCTGCTGTATATATTCTCCGTTACTATACACTGTCTAGGAACCGGACACACGTTCTACGTCGAGAAACCCTCCTCTTCAACCAACAAATACCCCCCTGCGACTACAGCTTTTTTTTCTCTCTCTCTCTCTCTCTCTCTCTCTCTCTCTCTTTCTACACTCGAGACAGACGGACTCGCTCGTGCCGGGTCCGTTACTACGAGAGATCAGACATTGCGTCTTTCTACATCTAACTGACCCCTTGTCATTAAAAAGTATCCAAACAAACGCGACGATCGATGGACAAACCACCATATAACTTTTTCTATCCATCAAAACACCTTTTTCTCCAATTACTTATGTCATGTTTAGGAATTAATGTCAGATCATTGTTGGTTTTCACGTTGAAATTCAACGAAAATTCTCTTTACGAATTATATTATCAATTAATTAGATTATTATTAATGTCAGATTATTTGTATGGTTCTCACGTTGAAATTCACTTGGAGAAAGAAAAATCGAAAGAACCCTTTGGAAGAAAATCGTAGAAATTTTGAAAAGATAGTGAATTGAAGCTGAATCCTTTGCATTTCGAATGACACTTATCAAATTCGTTTACCTTCACTGCCAGAGAAGTTGCATTAAAAATGGCTCAGAAACTTTTTGGAAATTTATAATAACAAGAAATATTTTTGCAATATATCAAAAGTTCTATTTACTAATAAAATGTCTCCAATAGAATAAGAAATATATTTTTTATTTCTTTTTTTCGGACTTATTTGCCATGATCTAATAAAATAATTAACGCAGCACGACTTACGAGTCGAAATGAAGATAAAAACAAAGTTGTCTCAAACGAATGTAGAAATTTGTAGGAAACGCGTAAAGTGCGAAGCAAAAGAGACGAGATTTTTATCATCTCGTCCCCGGTGGCCCGGAGTAACGCCTCGAATTAACCCTCGACGCAAATCTCTCTAGAGTCGCTCGTGCGACACTCTTTTATTTATTTATTTTATTTTCTCTCGGACACCTCTTTCTTTTTCTTTGTTATTTGTTTTTTTTTTTCTTTTTTTTTCGTTGAAACTCTCTTTTTATTTCGTATTTTTGCGCGAAACACATCGCGTGCCTCTCTTTTTCTCTCGTTCTCGCGCAAATCGAGGAGCTTAAAAATAGAAAGGACATTAATTACGGTTACGCGGCCGCCAATTGTACGAATACCTCCGAGGGGCCGGACAATTGTCGCGAAACGATAACGCGGATAAAAAAGTATAATCCTGCATACGTGAAATGTACTCCGTGTGCCAAGAAGTCTCGGGCTTATATTCTCTGTTGATTCTTTTTTAACCCTCGCCCGATATGCAGATCGTTGCTCTCGTTGTGCCGCTTTTTATTCGTTAAATTCCTCAAATTTTTTCGCCACTTTATATACCGCGCGACCATTCCTCGATTATGCGAACGACTGTTACGTGTATTACACGCGAAAGAGCTTTCACGTGATCGTTAAATACACAATTTGCCAACATTTTCGTTATTTCTTTTTCAAAGTTCAACAAAAACAAAAGTTTTACAAATTCCTTTGAATAAATCATTTTGTTTGTAGAAAGAAACTCAGGAAAATACTGGAAATTCCGTGCTTCTCATATGAATTATTCAAAAGAATGTAATCGTCAAAAGTCTCGAAGATTATTTTAATAATAATACGCGAAAATTATGGAAAAACGCGATAAAATCTTGAGTTTTCGAAAAGTAGCCGCACTTCGAATGTTCCCCAACGGAAAATTATGCACTACACCATTTTCACGAATCCAACAAACTCTTATGTCCAAATGTAAATTTATTCTGAAGAGAAAAAAGGAAAAAAAAATTGTCTAAATATTCAAATAACTGGATTAACGAGCATGCAACTTCTCCAAACTCCCTTTTTTTTCTTCTTATCAAGGAAAAGACTCTGCGACAGTGAATTGAATTAGAGAAGAGGGTTTGACCCGACGGCCCATCGATCGTATACCCATCGAACCGGAAATTCACGAGAAAGAGCTCGATGAACTTTACTATACGTTAAGTGGGTTGCCCTCGCGAGAGTGAGCGACGAGTTTGCTATAACGGAGCAAAAGTATTGGCTCGGCCCATCTATCGCTCTTTGCTCATCGTTCTTTCCTTCATTTCGTAATACACACACCTTCAACTTTGTTGACGTAATCTATTTTTTTTTCCTGTCTTTTCTTTTCACTTCATGCATCGCTTTTTTTTCTTTCACTTCAAGCCAAGACAATAAAAACGACGATACTTTTCAAATTTCATCAAAACGAAAAAACATGAAGCTCAAAGTGTGTTTGAATTGAATATTTTTGTACTTTTATTTCAAATCTTCGAATTTTTCTTAAAAATTTGACTTTTCTACTAATTTTCGAATCTCAAGAACTGCAGATTATGAAATTGAATAAAAATAAAATAAAAAAAATAATTATTAAAAAAGCTCGCAAATTATAGAGAAAGGTGATTTTTTCTTCTCGATCAAAATGATGAAAACTCTGATATTTTGGATTTCCAAGATTCAAAAAGATTTTTTTGTTTACGCACTTGCGTATTTGGACTTTAAAACGGTGGGGAAATCTCGTTACGATAGTCAGACGCGTATCACGCACAAAAAAAAAAGAAAAAAAAACGGAAAATAAAAAAAAAAAGAAGGCTCGCGTCGCGAGCTCGCAGACGCAACGAGAATTCTTGGGTATTAAAGCTGTTGGGGAGTTGGGCTCCACACGGGCCTTACATACGATCCGTTCTGTCGTCAACTCGGTCAATCGTTGATAGACATTTGGCAATGGTCGACGCCCGAAAAACTCTTGCAAACCACGCTCTCGCGAAGAGCGGCATTTTACGTGACCTCACACGACCTTATATAAACTTACACACACAATCTTTCTCTCTCTCTCTCTTCTCCTTTTGTTTCACGATCGATTTTAATTCCCAGGGTAGTTTTTGTTTCGGTTTTTTTAAACGTCCTGAACGTTAAAACGAATCAATTCCCAAATTCTTTCCTTTTCGTGAGATTTATTTACAAATAATTTTATTCTATAGAATTTTTTTTATTTTGTTCCATTTCCAGCGAGACTCCCCCCGCAGTCTTGCCCACAGTCACTCTTTCCTAATCCTCTACTTTATCGGATTTGCGCACAAGGGCCAATGCAAGTGGCTGTATTTTTTTAGCTGCGTTTCGGTTGTTCAGCATCATCAAAAAATCAGAACAAGCCTGGCCAAACGGTCACCTAACCAAATATTGATCTCGCCCAGGGCTTCTCAGCATTTTATTTTCATGTAGTTTTGCTTATAAATTTCTTGAATATCATTCTATTATGTTCTTCCATTCATTACCTTGTTTGTCGCAAGAGAAGGGTGACTTGTTGGAATAAACAAACAAATTAATCACTCGACCAATCTCCCAATCTCTCTCTCGCTCTTTCCACCGAATATTATTGGGTTTTTATGATTTCTGTGGGTCAGTCTCATTCTTCATTGTGAACTGTGAATTTGTCTATCCGCCATCTTTGCTATAAAATGTGAACGATGGGCTTGATCGAATATCCACTTCGACCTCATTACCAAACTGAGCATGATATTTATTCGGGGATCGTGCGGCTCATCAACTTTTTAAATATTTCCTCGGACTCGACGGGAGTCTCGAGGTTGGACCCGCGCGCATTGCACACTCACGAGACTTGTATTCACCAAAAGAAAGAAACCAAAGGAGAGAGAAAGAGAATAAGAAAGAAAGGGAGTGAGAGAAAGAGAGAAAGAAAGAGAGAAAGAAAGATGAACCGCGTACATAGCTGGAACGAGAGAGATGAGACATGACCACGGAGCACACGGTCAACGACTCGCGCGAATGACGTCTCGTTTTCTTTCTCACTCTTTCGGTGCAACGAGCGTGCGCTCTTTGGCTCCATCTCTTCACGACACCCCGAGAAAAAGAGGGAGAGATTGAGAGAGAAAAAGAGAGAGAGAGAGAGAGAGCGAAGGAGGTTTGTCGCACATCGCCTCGTGACAAAAAAAAAATCAGCTTTTGCTCTCCGGCTACGCGCACATTCGCTCCGTCACTATCGCTCGGCGCTGTATTTTGTCCGCGTGGAAAAATCTCAACGAGGATCGACCGCAATTTTCGACTTTTCAAGTCTCACGAATTTTTACAAAAGAATTTTACAGTTTTTCCCTGAAATGAGAACGACAGAAATATTCGTATCGATGTAGTGACAATTTGCCGAGTTACGAAATTTGTCGAAAATATACAAATTTTGTTTTTCCCTGTTTCCATCCCAAATCGCAGCTACAAATGATTTTTTTCTATGTTTCAAATCGTTTTTTTAATATCAAGGATTTTTAAGGACTATTTCACTGAAGTAATTTACCTGAAGAAAGTTCTCTGTGGCAACACAAACACTTAATTCCAACGATAAAGACACACACACACACGTGTATATCATTACTCTCCACCGCCCCCGCAGTTTCTTCAACCCTTAATTAGGATGCGGTAAGAGGTTGTCCCGACATTCTGCTGCCACGTTTCGCATCGCCTTACGTTTATATATACATCTCCACTTAAGACGTTTCGGTTCAAGTGACGAAATGTAACCGTTTTATTCATATTTCTACGGTACGTTCTTTGACTTATCCTGAATATGTCCTCCGAGTTTCAAAACGATTGTCTACACCGTTTCCACAAAATTCTCAAATGAAAACGTCACTTTTAAACACAGAGACAAGCCTACGCTATCCCTAAACTTCAGTTTTGTGCATGAAACAATCCGAAAAAATGTAAAAAAGGTTATGAAAAACTGTCAAACCACTGAAAATATCATTACAATTATGCCACCAGAAAATGACATAATTCGTCTACACAGTTTATTAATTATTCATTTTTTTGTCAATGAAAACGATCAATTTTTCAGTAATCATGTAATTTTTATACAAAATTTTGTTGTGTGAAGTTAGCGCTTTGCTTGAGAACAATAAAATATCTCCCCCTAATTCTCTCTAAAGATAAGCCGAATCATTACATTGTATGACTTGTACCGAAACTCCTTAATATACAAAAACCTACACTCGCGTAAAGCTGTACATTTACAAAGTAAAAGAACTGATGGGAAACCCTCAGAGGCTATTTCCTAACTGCGCTATACACTGGCACCGTGTGCCACGGAGATTCCCGTTTTGCTCTTATTGCTGTTATTTTCACAACGACTACTCCGAGAGACTCCGGAGGCAAAAATCTCGGAGAATTAAAAAATATATAAATATATTATGTATTATATGTTTATATATATCTTTGCAAACACACGATTTGCGCCGAGGAACGAACAAGTGCAAATGCACCGGGCGCGCGCGCGCGCTCGTTGTGCAACAGCACGGTGCAACGAGCTGCAGAATCCAACTCTCGAGAGCCCATGGAATAAAAAGCTATATATAGTTTATATAAATACATATGATCGTTAATATGTGTGTATATTTATGTGCACAAATTTACAGACTCACATTTTATGTATATATTTAAATCTATAAACATATGACCATAGGATGGATGACTTTGTACCCTTTTTATATATATATACGTTTCGTTTATACGACGGTTCACGCAATGTACTCTAAGCTAATTCGGTTCTGATCGATTTAACCCTTTGAGCCACAGTGGGACTTGTCTTGTCCCACTTATTTATTTTATTTTATTATTTTTTCATTTTTTTTCTTCAATTCTTATTGTTATTATTGTTATTTATTATTACACAGTGTCTGGAACGTTCGTAAATGAAAAAAAATGAACAGTCATTATATTTATCAATTGGACAATTATCACTTATTGATAAATTGTCGAAATTTCTTAGTTTTTGATGAAAACATTAATTTTTTCACTTGACTATTCTATGAACATCGCGAAATCGTAATTTTTTCATACACTCAATCCACAATTCGAAAAATTGAAGAGAATTTTTCTCAAAATTTTTCGTTGGGTAGTTTTTGTTTGTTAAAAATGAAGAAACAATTTATTTCAACGGATTTTTAGTTCAGTTTTTTAATCAGAGACCCCAAAATCTCGGTTTATCAAATTTCGGGTCAATCGTTGTCTCGTCAGATCCAATTCTGTATTTTGCATTTTTTTTTTTTTTACAAATTTGTCTGTTTTTTTGCTTTCAGGTAAGCATCGAATACCGGTGACACTTGTGATGGATGTTTCCTAATAAAATGGTGAAAAAAAATAGGTAGGCCCGATTTTAATTGGCACTGATAACTTAGCGATTATATTTTCAAACGATAAACCAAAGCCCTTGACATTAAAATGAGAACTTCGATGACTACGATTCAACAAAGTGCATTAATTTGTGTTTGAAATAAGATTAAACCATCTCGAAGTCAACAATTGTTGGTGAATTTGAAATCAGCAAGAACATAAAATGAAATTTCGTTCTAAAATTATTTCCAAACGCTACTACACTTGTTTCGACTGCTTAATCTCCACTGTTCTGTCAGTTAAGTCACTGCAATATGACTGATGGCTTGACCCATGCATCCAAAATATCCCGACATACAAATGCAGGCCCAGGAAATGGTGAAACTTTTGTCAAATTTTCGGACAAAGCTCTTTAACCTGAAAAAAGTCACATATTTAATAAACACAACGAAAAAAAAGTACGTGGCAGCAGTTGAAACGAAAAATGTCAAAATGCACGTATTGTCGTATCGCCACTTTTTTTTTTTTTTCGTTATTTTACTTCGTGCCTCGTTATTCCTCGTTGCATTTGCTGCTTTTTGACGTTTCACCGTTTCTTTATTGTTGCATATGTTTATGTACCTTTAAATATACGGATAAAAAGAAATGGGTGCGAGGGAGATGAAGATCTCGGAACGTATCGTCGGTGCAACGAGAAACTCTCGGTACTTTTACACCCGCGGGTCATTGACTTGTTCGGGACATAATGTACGTCTTTTTATACATATAGGAGCTTAAACAGGCAGCAACGAAGTACGTGTCGAGTTGCAGCGATTGCGTGACGGTTTATGGTACAAACGATGCATAGATATATTAATATATAATTCACGATATACTCATATATGTATTGATTGTTGAATCTAAACTGTGACTAAGTGAGTGTACGATTGTGTCCGGCGTAGGAAATAAGGGAAGGGGAAATAAAGGAATACGATGGGTAACGCGATGATACACCGTCGATTCTCGTTGTCCAGCTCGAACAATAATTACAACGATTTACAAGTTAAGATTTGTTGAATCAAACAGTTTATTTATCCAGAGGCTTTAGAAAACTTTATTTTAGGTTTTTCGGAGCATGAATTTTGAATGCTACCAAGTTAATGACATTTTTACAGAGTCTTTGTACTCTTGAGTTCACTGGATCCTTGATTTCTTTTAATTTGAAGAAATTATTTTCCTCGATTCGAATTTTTTTAACGAATCCAGGGAAATTGTAATTTAAACATATTTTTATAAAGGCTGCGTCGAATTGATGAAAATTTAAAGATAAAAACAGAGTTTTCAGCTGGAGTGAATCGAAATTTTGTTAATTCACGTAAAACAAAATCAAATAAACGATTCTTGCAACTCATTGTTGCGATTTATTGGCCACGCGCATCTGCACATACGAACGAACTGTATGCTTTTCTATATTTTCAATATTTCTCATCCATTGTTACATATGACTAGCAATTTGAAGCTACAGACTTATCGCAATAATTATCAGCATTTGATGCAATTATATACAAAATATGATTCACGTCACGCGGACTTCATTTTTGACTTGTCTGCGGAGAGTGTCTCTGAACCAACGATTTATTACCTGGATTCCAGAAAGTCGTTGTCTTCTTCACGTCGGAGACAGTCTAGTATTCGGGATGTCGAAAAAATAGCCTTGGAATGACAGCAAAAAGTCTCGTCAGCTTTTTCCTTTCTTTGACCATGGGGCGGCGACGCAGAGGGGGGGGAGGGGAGATTCGCTGGTAGTCTAAATTCCAACTTGAGATCGAATTCTGCTTTTGCTTCTGTTGTCGGCCAGATCCAAAAAAGAAAAAAACAGTGAAGAAAGTTTCTGTAGGACCAAGATTCTTCGCGAAGTTCGGGGACGAATTTTGATCATAATTTTCACTGTCGAAGTCGAATCAACGAGACAAATGGTTCGTGAAGTGATCGGGGCATGGGTCAGCGAAGTGTTGTTCTCTGATGACTGCTGCCTCCACTTCGATAACTCGTCACAGATTCCCTTCGATCGATAAATAATTAAATGATTCAAGTGCATGAAATTTATAAATTATAACGTCAATGCTGATGATTGCTTTTAAACGATGATGAAGCAACGATACAATAATTTGTCAATTGTCTAGGTGCTGAGAATTTTAAGAGGGCCACTCGATGAAATACTGAGCGAGACATAAATATCATTCGAATCAAAGTATTGTTGATGGTTCTGATAATAAAAATACAGAATCAAGTTCACAGAAATTCGAAGAAAATAAAAATCTTTAAAAAAAACAGAAAAATGTACCCGAAGCCCTAAAAAAAAACTCGTAAACAATATCTTACTTTATTTATTCGAAAATAATTGCATTTTAGAACTTTCCAAAAATTTTCATAACGGGCTCTTTTATTCTGAAGTTTTAATACTCAATATTCCAGTTTACGTTTTTGACTTCGGTTTCTTAAGGAAATGCATTGAAAAGATTCCGAAAAATTCGATCGTTCGCCAAATCGATTGAACATTTTTCTATTTTTATTGTTAATCTTTTCCTCACTGTTCCTGTTCCCATGAGACTTTCAGAGCCTCCTTCACTGTCACTCTTCATTATTATTTAAATAAATAATTATTAATAAATAAATAATAATATTCGATTTTCTATAAAGTGTATTAAAACGATAAAATAAACCACGCGGAAAAACAAAAGCGGGTCGCAGATAAGTCGTTACTTATTGTCAGTTGCATTATAAAATAGAGAATGAGAGAGAGAGAGAGAGAGAGAGAGAAAGATCTGTTCGTGCTCTCGAAACTGAAAACCTCATCTCTTTTGCCAACCAGGCCGCGGCAATTTAAATTATTTTGTAACTTTAACGACTTTTGGCCCTCTCGGTTCGACCATCCCTCTTGCTAACGACGCATAATTACTCGACGGCTCGCGGAGCGTCATATATATATAAATATATAAATCGTAATATGAGAAGATAGTCGGCGATGCGGTGCGGAGTGCGGACCGAGGAATCAAATGTAAGATGGACTGGATGTTCTTGCGTCGCTTATAAAGTTGAGAAATCGAGTGAGAAATTCTCTGTGTAATGGAAATATATATACTCACACTTCAATTATACCATTTGAAAATATTCATATACACGTGGAATACGTACATCAATATTGAATATCAAAAAGTTGTTCTCAAACCTGCTTACTTTCACCAAACCAGTTATTTTGCCTCTTCTCTCTTTCCTTTTAAGGCATTAGTCTTGCTAAAATCTTATCTATACAGATTTTTACTCAATTTTCAACCCATTTTCTCAACACTGTTACGAAACTATACGTACGAATTTTCAAAATAATTTTATGTTCCGAATTCGAGATTCTTTTATGGGGAGCAGTAGAAACATTGAAATTTCACTTAATATCTCCGAAGCCTTTTGACAGATTCCAATTTTTTTTTCTCAATTACAAAAGGAACATGTGAAGAAGTTTGTTTCGAAAAATCGAGAATTTTGACCCTTCAGGTTCGGGGACACAGCGACTTGGACTGCTCTTTGGATTACCGATGAAAAAAGTGATTATTCGTCAAAGTCTAAACTTCATATTAGACATTTTTCTTTAAAGTTTCTTTGAAGTTTTGTTAAAAGGTCAATTGATCAAATATGATTTTCCGAACCTGGTTTCCATTGCACAAACGTACTGTACGAAATTTATCGTTCCCTTTGGCCCGATATCGAACGTTACATACGTCGTAACCTCATTCTCAAAATACAAAAACTATTAAAAGACAATTATTGGAGAACCATCAGTCAGGTCAAATATTCTGCAAAGGTCGTGTTGTCTCTCGTTGTTTCTTCTCGAGTAATAATTGGGCCAACGCTTGGGCTCTTTCTGTGTTATATCCAAGTTTTTTTATATTCATGGAAAAGCAATTAGCAGTAATAAACACGAGAATGAATGTTCAATTGCTAGGTTCAATATATTTTGAATAAAAAAATAAAAAAACTTGCGCCCATCTTTTCTTTCGACGAACCAAAAGTAATTTTCTTCCTGTCTGAGTAAATGAATTTTTTCTTCGTACTTGTGTTTATTTTTAGCAAATAATTTTCAAGTAATTGGTATAAATAATAATTCATTTATTTATTGATGAATTCGTATGTGTCGGTTGTTGAGTTATTTTCGTTTGTACCGGCTGTGAAAGAGCTAAGAATAGATGAAAAAACGATCCGGGGGTCTCTCACACTGAGAGAGAGAAAGAGAGAGAGAGAGAGAGAGAGAGAGAGAGAGAGAGAGAGAGAGAGAAAGTCTTCGGTGTATTTCGTTCATTCGTGGCTGAAACGATGATCGCGGCACGAGTGCATTCTCGGGCGATCGCGCAATCTCGATTATTATTCTCGCACTCCCACCTTCTTTCTCTCTTAACTTTTTCATTCTTTTCTCCCACTTCAACTTGATCCTCGATATATATCTTCTTCTCTCATTCTCGTCTCATTTGCTCGGTTCGCCTGGTCGCTTGTGGATTAGCAGGAAGAACTGAAATATAAAGAAAGAAACGAAGAAGGAGGAGAAGAAGAAGAAGAAACGAAAGAAGGGGGAATAAGAAAGGACTAACGTTCTTAGAGTCCTTGAATTTTGGAATGCGAAGTATCGGGAGTCGTCGACAGCTCCTCACATGTGCTCAGGTAGGAAGACGATCTTGGGCCACACCGCTTGGATGCTTTAGTCCGAACTTATTACCCTTCTTTCTCTTTCTCTTTCAAGTTCCTCTATCCCTTTTCTTCTTCTTCTTCTTCTTCTCCTTCTTCTTCTTCTTCTTCTTCTCGTTCGTCCTCACTGTTCTTTTCATTTGTCAGGTCCAGTCCTTCTTCTTCTTCTTCTTCTTCTTCTTCTTCTTCTCCTTCTTCTTCTTCTTTTCGTTCTTCCTCACTGTTCTTTCCATTTGTCAGTTCCTCCGATATCACGAATTCAGTGGAGTCAAAAGAGCCTGTTTCCCCATTCGCCAATATATATATATAAACACGTACCTTTTCTTAAAGTTTTGCCACGACGACCTTAATCCCGAACCGGTGAACCTCGTTCCGTTTACTTATCTCTTTCTCCCAATTCTTTCCTTCGCCACGAACCTCTTGCAGCCAGTTCTCTTAGTGTCCATCTTCTTCGGATTTAATATTCGCCGTTTCAAGATATGCAGGAGCAACATATACAGGGTGTCTCGAATTTAAAGCTCTGCCCGATTTTAGATCGACCCTGAGAGCAAAGACGACGAATGAATCCAAGTTCAACGATCCATGCTCTTGTATTTTTCTTTTTTTTTCAAATTCCCACCACATTTTCTCTCCCACCTGTAAATTGATCGTAATCATTCGAAAAATTAAAGACCCCCGAGCTGTACAACTAAATTTTTTGACTCAATTATATCGTCGTCTTTGTAGAAACTGAATTGGAGCTAAAATCGAAGAGATAAATATCATTTTGTCATTTTAATCCTCTATTTACTGAATGTTTATGTTTTCTTCCGGGTTGGCAATTAACCAGGCTTTTTATCAGTGAATATCAAACGATCAAACATTTAGTTCGTTCGCCTTCGATATGCTCCGAGAAGAGACATATATCGGTATCTGGGCATTAAATATACATGTGTCTTTATATTAAACACATTTATCCATGTGCAGAGGCAAATATCTCTCAAGATCAAAGTATCAATTTTCTCGCGTCGTACGATTAATATCGCGGTGACATTAACGTTAATTATATCACGACGATGTGGTCGTTGCAGTCGAACTTATGAATTTTACGTAAATATATTTTTTCTTTTTTTTTTTCTATAACTTTTGCTCTGCAACATGCACGCCTTATCAATCCCTCCCCCCACCCTCTCAATCCCCAACACATTAGTTTGCATTGTGGAACGTTACATTATATCCCAGTTACACCGACAGTGTCTCATTACCATTCACGCGATTTCCGCGTATCAAGAGACCGCCTCGTAAAACTTTTCTTTCATGTATACATATTTATATTTATATCCGCGTATCGTATGCTTTATGGACAACTCAATCATTATCGATCTGCTCAATTCTATATATATGCTAATATACTTATAAATGGATATTTACATCGAGATATACGTTTGAACCAACTCTTTGACGTTTACTATCTCGAATAAATGAGTCGACCGGATTTTATACACTTTTTATTTCATTTTTTTACATTTATAGTTTGAATACAACACACGCGTTCTTTTTGGTTCGAATCTCTTCTTTTTCTTTGTGTAAAAAAAATTCACAAGATTTTTTTAATCTTTCGAATTATTATGAATTTTCGTGGTGGGAGCGAAACTCAGCAGCTTCTGGTAAAATCAGTACTTGGTTGGGTGACCACTTAATTTTTAAGTGTGCGAAACGTTTTTATGAAAAGAAATGCAATTTTTGTATATTTTTATAAAAATATACATTTTCGACAATGAAAAACATATGAAATGCAAGATTTTCAAATGTTTCCGTGTGCGGGTCAATAAATAGTGTTTTGAAAAGACTAAAAGTAGTAATTCATGCAGCAAATCATCGTTTGGAACACTCTGTACATATTGACGAGTAAGACATCTTAGCAATTAACCGGATACTTTTTTTGCCTCTTCTCTGGTGCTCGTTGAGTCAAAAGATAAGCTAAATTAATCATCAATTAATCAATCAACGGTTGATGATCGATAATAAATGATATTGCGATCTGGCACATGTTTTCATCAAGTTTTCACACAATTATATGATAAATGTTGAAATATAAACATACAGATGAACGCACCGAATGGTAGAAAATTCAATTTTTTTTTTCGACTCTCAAACTTATCGAAGCCTGACTTTTATTCTTTCTTGTCCGCATTTTTTTCTCGATCAAACCAAATCGTCAAAAAATGCATTCTTCGAAATATAAAAATGCCATTTTCAAACCGGATATAACCGCCCCTTCCATTTGGAAGTGGCGTAGAATTTCGAAGAGAGTTTTCATTGAACGTAAATGACCAACGATTTGTGTTTATTTATATGATTTATTATAAAATTATTATTTCAATCCCTTCCCGTTCTTTTCTCCGCGGTTGATTGGCTTTTTCTTTATTTTCTACGAATACCAAAAGCCACGTCATCTTTATTATCGCGTACAATTCTCTGAGTATCTACGCGCGCGCTGGTCTCTCTTTCGAACGAACGATCGGATTCCCGAGAGCTGTACTTTTGCGTGGGTTCGCCAACAACTTCGAGACTCTATGCAGAATATATATACATTCTGGCGAATGATAATGCACACTGATCCACACACAGACACACACGTGCTCGCGTTATTAGACACTCTCGCAGAGAAAATGCGTAAAAGCGACCTTGCGCTTTGCATATATACGATGATGTCCGTTTCGTGTGCGCCCTCACAAACGTTTAGGTTCGCTCGATAAATATATATATTTCTATATAATCTATAGATATATATGTATATCTAAATATATACACATTGTCAAAGACCAGAGAAAGATATGGTCACACGAAGAACGCAACCTTGGATGCGTCCGCGGGCGTAATATAATCCAAGAAAAGGTGTACAATTCTCCCGAGTCTTTTTATCACTATATAGATATTTAAGCACACGCCTGCGCCTGCTGCTTGTTTTTCTCTACTGCATTCAACTGTCTTTCGTTTATTTCTGAAAAAAAAAAGAAAAAAAAAACAGAAACTTTGATATTTTTCAACGATTTTTATCATCTTTTTCTTTCGAATATACACGATATTTCGAGGTCTATGGAGAAATAAATTCAGTTGGGAACGGAGGAAAAATGTCCGGTGATTTATTTCTAATTAACGAGGCAAAATGATAAAATACAATTTTTCCAAGATAATTTTTCTGAAATTCTGCGGCAATCTTCTTGAGCGTCGTATTATAATGTGGAAAAAATTTGAGAAGGTTTCACCGTCTGGTTATCGAAATATTCGGTGTTTAAAATCGCAACTTTAACACGAGGTCTTGTGGGAAGTTGCGAAAAAAGACGATATTTTACAACTAATAACTCGATTTCTAAACGGTCAAACTTCCTCGAATTTTATCCACAGTTGAGTATGATTGTTGAAAAGATTCATACGAATTTTGAACGATTAAACTTGGAATTTATCGAACGCATGAGAAACGATCGAACCTCCTTAAAAAATAGCCCGAATGATTAACCAAACTTGGAGCTTTCGCGATGACGTGTCCTCGTCATCGGGTCAATATAACCTGCACATTCATCCACTAAATTCTCTCTCTTTCTCTCTCTCTCTCTCTCTGTTATTTCCTCTTCACGAAATAACAAGAAAAAAAAGCTTCAATCACTTGTTCGACCACAACCAAAACTAAAAGTGTGATTTTTCACACTTCCCCAAGGTTACCCGAAAATGAATTCGCTGAGCAAACACTCCACGAGCCGCACGCGGTTACACGAGTGGTCCTCGTTCGCTCTTTGATGCATTTTGCACTCATCTGTGTATGATTCGTGAGCCACAGCTCAACAGACCCCGTTATTGACATTGATTCGCCAATTGTGCACGAAATATACTGAAAAGAAGAATAATGAATGAAAAAAAAAGCCAAAAAAGGGAAAAAGCAATTCAAATCCTCGTACAGACTGTTTGTCCTTTCGATTTATGAGTATCTCTCTTTTTTTTTTCATGTTTCGCACATGTTTGAAAAGTAAGTGTATGTTTATTGTGAATTGAAAAATGATCGCGAAATTTCTTGCAGTCTCAGGAGACAAAAACACCTTTTTATCTCATCGATTAAGACTTTATACGAAAATTTCTCGAAATGATTTGTGGAAAGCATGAGTTTCAATGGAAAAATCCATTGTAGACGTCAATGCGGCAGTTCCAAAAAGAAGAATGAAAAAAAAAAAGAAACGTCGTTATGACTAATTGAGTTTTTTTTAAACTTTCCGAATAAATGTTCTCGTCGATGTGGCGAGATCGGGCGAGGGGGGGACAAGTGTTTAAAAAAATCGTAGCAAAGAAAGAAAAAAAGCAAAGAATAAAACAAAAGTAAGCTATCGGTGCAACAGCACCGCGAAATTTTGCCTTGTTTTTCGCGCGCGGGTGGACGTTCCACCAAAAATTTCGTGGCTTCGTATATACGTTTTGTTAGAATAAGCATCGTAAAGATCGAAATTGTTTCTCAGAAACGTATCGCTTTTTTCCTTTATTCGCGAAACCCTGAAAAAAAAACAAAAAATTAGGAAAAAAAAAAATTCTCAAAATACCCCGGAATTCTTTCGCTCTCACTTTCTTTCTCTTTTGCCCTCTTTAAATCGCATCTAATTTGTGTTTGTTCAGACTAACGCCAGGATACATTGTATACCATCGTCTGCAGTCTGTGTCCGCAGGCGCACGAGAGCGGTAAACTCTTCAGATTTTTGTGGAGCTTTAATTTTTTTTTTTTTTCCCCCACAGAAGAGAAAAAACGAGAGCATCAGGTGACTTTGGTAGGTCAAGACGTGCCGATGTCTTGAAACAAAAACATCGACGAAGGACCAAACTGTGGAGCCATGTGGCAATTTTTGTTTCTCTTCACGCTTTCTCTCTCTCTCTCTCTCTCTCTCTCTGTTCTTATTCTCTGACAGTTTTTACATTCGTGTATCAAAGAATTCATGCATTAATGTCAAATTTCAACTTATTTGTCTACCGATGTGTTTGAAAATGGAGAAAATTCTTGAAAAATATCGAATTATATTTATTTTGGTTATTACGCATGATCAATCGTTGTAAAAAATTGCTATCGTTCGTGGTTCATTTGGAGACTCTGCTGTTGAAGAGGAGGGAATCTCAAGGCCGGAGTTCGATGTTATCGACACGGAAATCCTGAATGGTATACGCTCGTTGTACGTGTTACGCATCCTGCATGCGAATAAATAGTAACAATAATAATAATGATGATATTTCATTATTGTTGTTATTATTATTATTACGCCACATTCTTCAAACTCGGCCGGTGTCAAGGTCTCGTTCTTTTTTTTCGTATATTTTTTATCTTTCTCTCTCTCTCTCCCTCTCATTGGTCCAGACTCTCGATATAAATCGAAACAGAACTGATGAGTGTTATCGTGGAGCATGTACATTTGTCATTCGTATAAAATTCGACAGTCGTTGCAACGCTTGCGCCGCGTCTTTTTTTTTTTTGTAATCGACCTTGGGCCATGTGGAATCGGCATTTTTATTGGTACAGCTCGAAGCTTAGGGTCACTCACTCCTTTCGTCTCTCTTTCGCTCTTTTTGCATCTTTAGCTGCATTTTTTTTCCCCACAAGCTCCTAGTTTTTATTTTCCAAAAATCAAAATGAAAGTCGGCCGAAAAAATCAAATCTATGAAGTACTACCTTAAAAAGAATTTTAAGATATTCTCAAACTTTTGGATCTACTAAAAAAAGTTGGTAATCTGTAATCCTGCGTTATGAAAAAAAATTGTTTATTTCGTTGGCACGTAACTAATGAAGATTCCGTTAAAACTCCTGTACAATGAGTTTTCTTTTGTACTCATTGACATAATAATGCTTTGCTGATAGTTTTGATTCGTCATATGAGTGAAAATTTATCTACGAATGAAGCCTTCCGCCTTATGGGCCTCGTTACTGAACGAGAATCGAAGAGAAACTCGTTGCGTCGCCGGGCGTTATCCGATCCCCGGTTAGCCTATGAGATCCTTTTGGTTTATTAAATAACTCGCGACTGAGAAATCCGCTGGTATATATATCGAGGCCGATCACGCGATCCTCCCGTTAGAGAAGCAATCTTTTAACGTGTGTGTGTCTTTCTATACATTTATAAACACGGATATTTACATTCGCACGCGTACAAACACATTTAAACACGGAGAATATGAATTCTTGGCTATCGTTTACACATATTACCACTCGGGAATAATATATGTTCGCTTCGCCATTCGCTACAAGCTATCACCGCGCTTTTTCCCCCGGCAAAACGAGTCGAGGAGCTTTTACCTGTTAAACAAGATGGTAAATATACTTGTCTCTCTGCTAATCGAGATGAGAATGCTCCACTTTGCGATCTTTAGCGAGTTCTACTTATATTATTTACTTTTTTTCTGTCATTTAATAAATATGTGTGCGTTTCTATCTATAACGGTTTGATGCTAACGAGATTCGTATCTGATTCGCATAAATGTAGAGGTTTGAAGTCTTATCTACGCGTCGCTTCCTCCGCGCACCGTTCAGTTACAATTTTTTCTTTATCGCGTGTTGTACATTTTATTGGATTTTTATTGTTGTTTTATTATATTCGGTACTACCAGAAAAATACTGGAAAGGGTTTACAAATATTAATCGATCGGAGTCCAGTTTGAATGAAGTACTCGATGGAACACCGACAGCGATGGGTACGCGGTCGGCGCGTGGCTCCGGCGATTAACGAGTTAAGCAGCATCGCCTTCGGTCAGTAGTTGGTTGGGTGACCGCTCAGCCATGTACCGGCTGGCGTGGCAAACGCTGAGCGGGAGGCAGTTTTCGCTGAGTTTCTGATGGCGGAGACCAACTGAAACTCAAGGAAAACATAGCCGCCTGGATCGGTCAAGGTTTTCCACAGTTTCCCTTGGTCCGCGTGCGAATGCGATGCAGTAGTGCATTAGGGAACGAGTGGCTGTGGGCAACACGCTGGGGGGGAACTCGAGGAGCTCAGGAACTCAGGAACAGTGTAGTGAGGATAAAAGTGAGGCAAAGGATCGTAAAAACGAGCAAGGGTATACGCAGGAATAATAATAAATGAAATAAATACTTGATGGATCAATAAGACACAATAAAAACATGAAATCTCCGTAGCTATACATCTGTTCGGGTTCATCGTACGAACAAGAGAATCTTTCAAGCTACAGTGGCACAGAAAGGTGAAGAAATAGTTTCTTGTATGGCAAGATCTACCCCTTTACCCTTTTCAAAAGTTTCTTCCATAGGGTCCTGATGTTTATGCCACTCTCGTAGAAACCCTCTTCCCCATCGGAGCTATAAATATATGTCTATAAATACATAAATACATAATAATGTGGAAAAGTAGCAGTGTGTGATGAAACATCGCGAGGCATCCTGGAACAAGTGCCCACGAACAGAAATTCTGCGATTAAAATGTTGAAGATCTTTCCAATGAGCTTAGAACTTGCTCGCAAGTCTTTGAGAATTATTTAATTATTTCCAAGCCAATTTATTGGATTTTTTAATCCGAACGAATGTTTGACGTTTTTAACGGTTCGCAAAATACTACGCAACAGTCATGCGGAATGTGAGAAGACAAGGAGAATCGCTTTATTTTTTTTTTTCAACCGTTTTTCTCTTTCTTTCATCATCAATTGTTTCTCCATTCATTCATTGCGGCAAATGGTCGGCATTACCATTTCTTCCGTCACGCTTCATCGCTTTCCGCCCTGGAGACGCATCCGGGTGAATTATCAACGTTATAGCACCTTGCAGTCGCTGCTGCTGCTGCATGAGCCCTCGCTTTTATCGTTACAATGTATTTTACTCGATTCTTTGTTCCTCTCCTTCTTCAAGCATTCATATCAGCATGCGAGCAACGTTCTCTTCGCGATATATGCTTCTCTCGTTCTCAACACTTTTGTTTTTTTTTCTCTCTCGTTCTCAGTCTCTTGTTCTTCTTTTTCATCTCTCTCTCTCTCTCTCTCTCTCTCTCTCTCTCTCTCTCTCTCTCTCCCTTTCTTTCTCTCTCTCTTTCTCTATCTCTCTCTCTCTCTTTTCCTATCCTACAGTCCACATCACTCGAATGTACCTTTGGATTAACTTGTGGATGGAAGAGCCCCGTACGAGGAGCACGTCGTCGACAATGACTGATCGGCAGCATCGCCAAGACACACACGATTTTCTCCATTACAAATGTAATGTCATCAGATAATCTGTCGCCAGTTTCTTTGTCTCCTGCACACCGTTTTCTTGCCCACGACGAAGTCGATCTCCTGGTTCATTCCTCACTCGCGCGATGATGAAATAATTAATCGGTAATCATGGACAATCGTAGACATTTTTAAAGATCTCGCGATCGTGGGAATGATTCTAGTTCCACCGCCCAAAGTCTGGCGCGCTTAACCCACGAGAGGGATGCTGCCAATTTTTCACCCGAAATTCTCTTGAGAGTGTAGCACACATTCGTTATGGGGTCCTACGGAATCTCCGGTGGGCTGGCTCGGATGAGAGATCGGCCTAAAGCAACAGATGAAAGGAGAAAAGATCAGAACCAGAGACTCTCTCTTGCATTTGGTCCTAGTCTGTGGCTTCGTCTGTGTGTGTGGGCTTTTGTGCATGTGTTTCTTTATCCATTTGTTCATATATACACATATGCATGACCGGTTTCGCACTGGGACTCCCGAACAAAACATCCTGTGGGAGGAGAAGGAAAATACGTACCAGGGAGGGCGGGGGGAGGGGGAGGGGGACAGAGTGAGTATAATCAAGAATCGTATTGTTCTTCTTTGCACAACCATAACTATGCCGATCCTCAGGGTCCATTACAAGAGAAGATCGGAAACTGTCAGAAGCAGCATACGCGTTCCGGGCTCTCTTCTTTCCATTATTAAACGAACAATGTAACAAATACCCTCGTCATCGGTCTGGATGCATACACATATTTCTATACGAGTGTTCTCCTGAGATCCTGAGGAAGATCCTGAGGTTTTGTGGGATCGATCGATTGAAGGGCAAAGAAATGATACCAAATTAAACTAATTTTTTTTTTGTTTTTTTTTCTAAAGCTCGTCCATAAGAGGAGCTGGAAAAATAATCAATCAACTTTTCAACTTTCTTCATACAGTTTTCATTTGATGTTTTTTTTTTGTTTTTGCTTGTTTTTTTGTTGTACTCGACCAAGTTTCGCCAAAAATACGCGAGACACGACCTCCGGGAATTAAGAACACGAGGGAAAAATATATGACAAAACGTTTACGTACGCAGAGAGACGGAGATACGAACGTTTCGACAAATAATCAATGCTCCCCGGAGATATTTCGCAGTTTTATAGCGAAAAAACAAGTTTCGAACCACCAATCCCCCCCCTGCCCCTCAGGCTCAAATGTCTTACAGTTTCTTCTCTTAAACTCTTCCTCCCGCGCCCCTACTTCTCGTCACTTCAACGCCCACTCTTCGTGGGTATTGCTCTGTCTCTGTGTTTGTCCCTGTTTTTTCTTCTTTTTTTTTTCTTTTTTGCTTTCTTCGTATTCGCACGACACCCCGCGAGTGGAACGAAATTTTAGTTCAATAAAAAATCAAATGTATTCACGTATTTTTATGGGCGGTGCGGGCATGCGGTTTTTATACACACGTGCAGCTAACATCGACGCCCTTTTTTCGTGCCTAAAATCCGATGCGCCTCAGGTGCGATATCTTTCCATGCGCCCTAGATTATCGTCCTTGAATCGTCGCGACGGATGATTCCTGACCTCGCAACGTGTCTGGCTCCTTGAGTGAAGCCTTCGAAATACATCGCGTCTCTCGTATTCACGTCGTAAAAATATTTCGCAATATTCTAACACCACCGCGCCAACGTCGCAGATTATCTATTCGATTTATTCGGCAGTCGAATCTCGGAGAAGAGAAAAAAAAACAACAAAGAAATTCGTCTTCGTCTTGATAGTAATCTCTCTGTACAGTGAATCGAAAAAGTTTTTTTTTTCCACTTCATACGCTGTTTGTCAACGAAAAATAGAATCAAATATTGGATGAATTTCGGGTCAAAATTCTACTCAACTTTGGAATCTTTTTTTGCTAAAGATTTTTGAACCAATTTTCAGTGCAGTTTGGGCCCAATTTTGACTGATACTTTGATTATACAAATTCCTATGATGCTGGGGTTGCCAAATAGTTTTGACCTCCAGACTCAGTTATGCAGACTCAAATTTTTTACCTTTTTTTCGTCACGAATTCCCCAACGATTGATCTTTAAAATTCTTCTTCTTCTTCTTTTTTCGTAGACAGCAATGCTCGCTACTGGGGTCAATAAATTAGTCTCATTTTGTCTAGAAAAAACAGCGAAGAGTCTCTAATCTTTTTGTTCTCATCAATTTTACGATAAATATTAGGGAAATTAAAGACGGACCTAGACAGTATAATCAACAAGAATATCGATGCTGTTAGACATATTTTGTCTGTGAATATACAAAAGGAAAAAAAAACGATGTAACCTGATAGGTTGCAAAAATTACTTCACTCATCCGCTCGTATCTTTCGTAAATGACTTAGGATTTTCATTGTTCGTTCGTTCTTTTTGATTTTTATTAGATTTTTTTTTTCTTTCCAATTCGGCTTCCTTCGATATACCGACGAAACGAAAAAATAAAAGAATGAAATATAAAGTAAAAGATGTTATCGGCACGACCCGAAATTGAAAGTTACTTAGCACCCCAACGCATATCGAGCTCTTTCTTTCGGCGAACTCGCGACTGCGGAATTGCGGGACCCGTGTCACAGTCGTTATGCGGCCTTGACGATCGTTGATGCTCGCGGTCAATTAAAAAAATAACATTCCGGAATCAAAGACTCGATAACCCCTGCATCAGGATTTGTAGAGAAACGTTTCTTTGCCGTGAGATTCTTTTTTTTAATTCTTTATTTCACTCTGCATTCGAAAAAGTCGTAACTGCCGTCATAACGATTTGGAGATCAATAAACACGAAGCTGCATATTTTATACATTGAATTTTTCATCTAAATCTAAACGAAAAGCGAGTAAAAACTTTTTTTTCTCGTTTTTGATAAATTGATTAATTAGACGAAAAAACAAGCATCAAAATTATAGTTGAGACGTTTCGTTCGTTTCGTTACATCGTTTTCTTAAGATTTTTTTGAAAATTTGGATAAATCTTCGTTAATGTCGTATGCACGTGTGTAATAAATTCAAGAAGTTTTCACCAAGCGGAAGTTTAGATATTTATTGGTAAAAATCGCAATTTTCGGTTGTCTCTCATGAGAGCTCGTGTCAAAAGTTACATTTTCATCAACAAATATTTTGGCTCCTACATCGTGAAGCCTCCTAAAACTTTGCATACATTTTTATGCAACATCAAAGAAGCTACATTGAGTTTTTCAAAAAAATCTAAGAAAAAAACGTTCGCAATTTTTGTAATTATACAGCAAGTACCTATTACCTTGGATGACCTTGAATTTCGAGTCTGTTATTCTTTAGTCAATTAACAACAACTTTCCTTCATTAACTTATGCCCGCAAATCATTTTGTTTGTGAGAAATACTGAAAAACAATTTTCCGATATGAATGTCGCGATAGAATTGCCTTAAATTGTCCCGATTACGTATCATAGTACGTTACGTTATATTATGGCGTTCATATAGACATACACGATGTTAAGAACGAGGCAAAAGCTTGAGAAGGATGACCAAGCGCGTGCCATGACGACGCTTGGGCGTTAGCAGTCGCATAGCTGTTACAAAGATTTGTAGGGACAGGTTTCAGCTACTGCACATATACATACACGCATATATTAACATGGTGTGTAACTCCCTATATCCATATGTACGTTTGTGCACGAGAAGATATCTTATGCCGCGGACCGGGACTTCTAGTATAGCGGAAGAAGAGGAATAAGTAGAGGAACATAGTAGTATCGGTAGTAATAGAACGGCAAATTACCATCAATGCATACAGGGTGTACAAGAACTTCAAGTTCAATGTCATCGATTCAATCAAATAAACATTGATTATTTGGTTAAAATAAAAACAAAATCGGATTTTTTCACAAAAGAAAAAAAAGAATTCATTCATTTTCAAGTAGTTCGTCAAAATGGAATACGATAAAAGTTTGTCTAATAATAATCCAACAATAAAAATGTCTGCGCGGATGAAACAATTAGTCGAACTTCTAAAAATTAAGACGAATTACCAAAAAAAAAAAGAGTTGGGCCGAGAAACGAACAAATGAATAAAAAAAACACGCAACGAAACAAGAAGCAAATGAAACAAACAAACAAATTTCGTCTTGTATTCCTTTCGTTTTAATATTTCTTCGATGTGAACCCAGTGAAAAGTAGGAAATAGCAAAAATATTTGAACAATTCGCCGAGTTATTTATTGTTGGACTTGAGCCAATGAAAAAAGTGTCGACATACTTCGCGACTATAATTTTCTATAACGAATCCAATTTCATGGTCCCCAACTGTACCAGGAAACACTGTTTGATGAAATATACGTGAGAAGCATTAAGACACACGAAGCTTAGACTTCTTCATTACTCCTCAAATTTGTCGCCCACGTGGATAACTGTTCCGGTGCAGATACAAATATAGGCCCTGGTGTTACTATTTTTAAGCCCAAATTGATTCTAAACCGCGATTGTAATGTCAAAACTTCGATTCATAGCTTCTGGATTGTTGGCACACCTGGATTTCGTACTTTGCGAATATTCAGAGCCCTTTCAGAGCTTGAGACAAGAAAACAAAATTATTTGATGAACTTAATCCTTTTCTAGTTCAATTTAATCAACGAAATGTTTAAAAAATTTTTTTTTAATTATTATTTTTTTATCTGAGAACACCAAGGAACCCAAAAAACTGTTCGTACTGTTTCATTTTTGGAAGAAGATATTTATGTCCAGGACATTTAATCGAAGGTAATTACAAGTGGAATATTTTGGGAGTGTTTATTTTTAGGGAAAAATGGAAAGGAGTCTACAGAATTGATAGCAAACGATGTTGAAGGTTGTTTCGTATGAATGTTAAATCAGAAATAATCATTTGTAACCCTTGCCACCTTGGGGTACAAAACTCCCGAAAGCCTATAAAGTAAAATAGTCATTTTTTCACTTTTGTTGGCTTCTGCATTTTTTTGAGTGAACTCAGATCAAATTTTTGGTTTTATAAACTAAACAATCTTCTAAAAGAAGTTTTCAACACGTTCCCAAATAAATTTCAAGCCGAAATATTCGGTGGTTCATTTTTTACAACAATTTTTGTCACTCAAGCTAAGAAAATTGTGCAAACGCATCTTTGACTCTCTGTCAGAAATCCACCGAACAAAATCATCGAAAAAATCATCTCAACGTCATTCAACAGCACGAACTGATAAGGAATAAAAATAATGTTCTGTTCTATCGAAATCGGTACAGAAATCGAATGAATTTGAAAAATTGCGCAATTATGTAGTAGTGAATAGAAATATTTGTTTGTGTGAACAGTGGCGGTGTGTTCCACCTACATCTCTGCTGTTTCAAGCTCTACCCACCCATCTACCTACCAACCTACCTACGTGAGATCCTGGATGCCCGGCTAACACACTGCCACACTGACAATGGGAAAGAGAGAGAGAGAGAGAGAAAGAGAGAGAGAGAGAGAGAAAGAGAGAGAGAGAGAGAGAGAGAGAGAGAGAGAGAGAGAGAGAGAGAAGCGCTCTGCTTCAACGAACTCTGTTATAACGGTACATCTTGCAGGACGTGCCGCGAGTGCTCGTACTATACTTTATTCTTGAATATCATACCAAAGCATATATTCAAAGTGCGCACCAACCGCACTCGTATATATTTTGGTTCTGAAGTCATAAGCTTCAGTTCGGCGTCCCTAAATGTTTTCTTTTTTCTTTTTTTTTTCTTTTTTCAATTCTCTATTCTTCTGGCAGGAAGCTACAAAAGACGAAACACCAGATTTCGTGTTTATAATTAGGAGTTAAAAATTCCCATAGCCACGGGAATGTTTTTTGTCCTTCAGGGATAGTGAAAGCGTTTCGAAGGAATTTAAAAAACAATAACAGTCGATGATCCAAGGAATTCAGTGAATCTTACTATTTCGCCTGCACATTATTGTTTGGGTGCACATTAAATTCTCCAAATGTACAATTAGTCTCGAAGAAAAAAACCTGCTGAAAGATAATTTATGAGGATAGATTTATCTTGGGTTTGGTATCGACAGAATTTCACAATGTTTGGCCTATTTTTGCCAGACTTCGGAGAGAGCTTCAGCTCTTAACTGAACACTAATAAAGGGTTTGCTAATTTGTGAATGCCCTCTTCCCTCGACCATCCGATCTACCATAAACACCTCCCGATTTGTCTTCCGAAAATGCGCCTCCTCTGACGTCACACTCTTGAGAAATTCTTCTACATTCTGCTTCTCATTGGAATTTGTGAGTTTGCCTTAACAACGATATATTTTTATGTGCATATAACAATATGTACATAATTCTCTAGCCTGACGAGCCTTCCTTCGTCCCGAGGCGCCTCATCATCTTCACCAACCGCTTTCCTACCTTGCGTTCGTTTCGCTCGTTCGCGCACACAAACTCTCCCGGTGTCAGATAGTCCGCGGCTTTTATAACCGAGCACTTTCACACGGAGGTGAACAACACGCGCCGGTATCCAGGCCAGGGGTGGCCAACTATTTCTATATATATATATATATTTATTTACCGTCTACAATCCTCGTCCATATTTATGACACAATCTATAAATACATGAATAGGACCCTCGATTTCGATCAAAGTGGTCCAGTCGTGGTCTACATTGTTATTCGTCTGGAAAAAAACCGTAAAGATTCAATCTTAATCTCAGTATTTCGTTGGCTTTTATACAAATTATAATATTCCATCAAAATCAGGATTCGGAGACTCAAAAATCGTTGTGCCTTCCTAAACTATCGGGTCTCACTCGTTTTCACTGATTTTTATTAATATTTACAATTGATATTCTTAATAATCGAAATTTTAATACTCATTTATTCTTCCTTGTAATCTAGATTGTTATTCGTCTGGAAAAAACCGTAAAGATTCAATCTTAATCTCAATATTTCGTTGGCTCTTATACAAATTATAATATTCCATCAAAATAAGGATTTCGAGATTAAAAAATCGTTGTGCCTTCCTGAACCGCATCGGGTTTATGGTGATGGTCAAGCAATAAACTCGTTTTCACTGATTTTTGTACAATTTTACAGTCGATATAATATAATAATCGAAACTTCATTACTCAAAAAAAGTGGACTTTCAGAATTTTTTAAAAAATGCAATTTATCGAAATCGCAGAACGTCTGGAACCGAATTCTGGATGAAAATTTTTTCTTTATCGTCGCAAATATTTGTCAGACATTTCGACAAGGATCTCCATCGTAAAAATAGGTTACACATTTTTTTCTTCACCTTAGAAAATTCTGGAAAGAAAATTAAGTATAAAAAAAATGATTTACATAAAATTTCATCGTCTCGATCCTCCTGTTATGATAATTCTCATAGATTCGGATCAATACACTCGTCAGTGTAATAACCGCGCGATGTTGTCGTCGAAAGCGACGATATGACATCGAGTTTGCCAGCATCGAGTAACGAGCCGGGTAAACACGGGACTTTTAATTAACGCTGTTCCATTGCGTCGCACATATGAACACACAAACACAAACAAACACATGTGAATGCGGATGTGTGATGGCGTTTTCGCTCCCGCTCAGTGCATAAAATAAAACGAAGACCGCGTGTGCGATAGACTCTCTTTGGAACGTCAGGAAAGAGGATGGGGTCGAAAGAGCGCGAATGAAAAAAAAGATTGAGAGAAAAAGTACGGGGAGAAACGGAAGGAGAAAAGAAAGAAGGCGATAAGAGCCCAGACACACACGATTTGAGACTGCAGCAAAAGTTTCACCTCCACCTTTCTGCTTCTCTCTCTCTCTCTCTCTCTCTCTGTCTCTTTTTTTTCTTCATTTCTCTATCTGTCGCTCTCTCTCTCTCTCTCTCTCTTTCTATCTCTTTCTCTCGAAAGCGAAACTGTAGTGAGCCTGCGCGCTCATTAGCCCGTCTGCGAAACGAATTATTGATTGAAAATTCATGCGACGTTATGCATTAGCTTCCATATCGAATTCTCGATTAGTTATGTACATATTTTTCATACAACACGTGCTTTTATCTCAATTGCAATTGCACTTAAAATTTTCAAGATTCCTTCTGCTTAAACTATACTCATTTTTTTTTCTTCATACTTATTGCTCGATTGTACTCTTTGCTTTTCTATTCGAAGTCGCGGTTATGATCATCCGATTCTTTGAAGGTTTTGGTCACGTTCACGAAAAATAGGTTTTTTTTTCTTTGAACTCTTCGTTTTAATTGAATCTCTTTCATTTAAAGCGAGAATAATGTTATTCCTCACTTTGGAAATTTGGAGAATGACGAAATAATCGTGAAATATTGGTTAAATAAAATATATATATTAATTTTTTTTTTTTTTTTTTTAATTAATCAATTATTCTCGTCTCTGTTTTCTTTCTATCTGTCGTGCTAGAAAGGCTGCACTTGCTTGCGCTTTCTCTTGCTCTTTTATCGCACTCGCCCGCTCTTGCACTTATGACCATTCGCGCCCGCGGCGCACTCGGCTCGCTGCCCTGACGATAGGACATTGACACGTCGCGCGAGCGAGAGAAGCTCGCCGAGACGAGGGATGCAGGTGCAAACGCCAATTTAGCCGCGACTCGGTCGTCCGCACAACGCGTGGTTGTTAATGTGAGTGAATTTTATAAGAGTTTCAAGCTTTTTTGTTCAATCGATAAATACTGAGCAGTTATCTAATCAAAATCGTAAGCAAAAATAGTCTGATTTTTAAATCTACACAAAATTCTCATACGTAACTCTTTAAAAAATCGATAAAATTGGACCAAATTTGAATAAATAATTAAAATCAAATTATTTCATTGATTTACCCGTCAAATTATCCAACAGATAATCTTCTTCTTGACGAAACCAATGAAAAATCAACCGAATCAATAATTCGAACATCCAGACGAGCTAGAAAAATACCGGAAAAAACCACGTTTTTTTTCTCTCAGGCAGAACAACACTTTTGAATAATAAAATGATAAATGTCGACATTAATTTTAATGAGACAATATGAAATGTGATATCCCAAGAATGAAAGCGTTTGAAGCAACACCACCGTGTTGCGGAGAGAAAATTGTCATTCTCTTTTGTCTGTTGGGGAATGAGCGATGCACATCAGTTCTAAGAAAATGTTGTCTTACGTTAACACCGCACTGTGATCACAGCCAGATCGTAGTATAAGTGCAACATCTGTCATTTTCTTTAATGCATACCTCAGTCTGCTAAATGTACGTGTGTGATCTCCTAAGAACCTACGCGCTCGTATCAGAAGACATTTTCCGTATAATAATAGCTTAAATAATTCATGTGTCAGTGGGTTACCGCCTGTTTACTACCGACTTATGCCAAGCGGTAAAGTAGCCCTCGCTTTTTCTCTCTCTTTCTCTTTCTCTCTCTTTCTCTTTCTCTCTCTCTCTCTCTCTCTCTCTCTCTCTCTCTCTCTCTTTTTCTCTCTTTCTCTCGCTTTCCCTTATTTCATCCAATCGGTATTTCCCTACAGACTCTCTTTCTTCGCCGTTCTATTCCTCGTGGCATATTACCAACAAACGTTACGATCTCTAGTCCCCGCAGCATCCCTAACGAGTAGCATATAGAACATAAGAAAATATAATATGACAGTAAAGAGCGTCTCTCCTTTTCTCTGACATTTATATCAGTTCCACCTGGTAAGCTTGTGACACGCTCGAGTCAGCTCTCCGTCGAGTTAATTTCTATCGGTCGTTAAAATGAGAAATCGCGAGCTGTCATCAATTCGATGATAACGACCGATAAAAGTGTTTGTACTCATTTGTTTTTTTCTTCATTCTTTACTTATTATACACACGTGAACGAATCTTTATCGGAAGGCTCCATTAATTTGGAGCATGGAAAATAGACTTTTCGGGAACGATCTTCGTGAAAATGATTGGAAAGTCGAATGAAAGACTTTGAAACGTTGTTTTCTTCTGTTTTTCGACGATTTAACGACGACAGAAAATAAACAATTGACTCTATCAAATGATTTGGAATGCTTTCTTGGATATGCAAATGACTCAAGTCACTTAATCATCTCGAGCCAGTCAACCGTGTTCCATAATAATTACAGCAGAGCCTCATAATGCCACAGCGGAGAACTATAATTAAGGATTTCATTTGGACAACTTGACTGGAACGATATCATTGACAGTTATTGCACGAAATAAAATATATTGCACCTCCGCCAATTGGATCAATGGAGAAATCATTTCTCAATGGTTTATTAATCGTTTTTTTTAAATGAAACTATAAAGCCGTCGAACAAATAAAGAAAAAAAGTGTGTATTATAAATGCACGCGAAACAATGTTGTGCCTCCGTCAATCAATATTATAAATTGATCATTTTTCATAAACCAACTAACAAAACATAGAGCTTATGTTTACTCAACGATTCATATTAATCCTCGTTTTAATATGTACCCATATGTACATACATATATTTATGTAATATATAATTAAACATGATAACAAATTCACAAACGAGAATAAACTTACGTACTAGACAGACCGCCTAATCTTTGAATCCATTATATATTCACATGTGTGTACACTTACAGCGATAAGCTCGATTTTTCTTTATCGGATATCTCCTCCGACGGTGAAACAACCGTAACACAACTGGTACATGCACCGGTACAGGTTAAACCCCCACGCCTATCCAATCATTGCTGTATAATTATATATTTTACCAGCCAAAGGGAGCCCACACGAGTTTCACCGTTTTTTTATTCATTATTTTTATTTCGGTTCACGATTTTTTGTTTTCGAGACTGGAAAATGTGAAAGGGGCGAGAGACAGCCGATGAAGTATCGATTCAGTGGTTACATATCCATTTTATATGAACTATTAGCTCGAACGAACCTTATACGCATATCGCATTCGTACATTTTTTTTAATCGAACGACAATAAATCCCAGTCGATTTTTTGTTTTAATTTTTATTATAAAAACGAGCTACGTGAGAGAGGGAGAGAGAGACAGAACTTTTTACTTGAATTGCCGACCTGAGCAAGGAGAAAATGAAAATTGGAAAAATAGGCAGAGCAACCGTAAATTTAAGGCCATTTTTACAAGCAAAATCATTTTTTTCTTTCGTTTTTATGAATATTTACATTCTGCGTACGATTAAATGTTTTTGTATAAAATTTCTGTCATTTTTGGCAAAATTTATATTCTTCACAGTGAAAAGGGCTTAAAATTGAAAGTTGGACCCCGTTTTTATTCTGTTACGATAATTTTTCAGTTACAATAAAATTTATTGCAATAATAATTTGAATTGCAATAAATTTTCTGTCATTTTCATCAAAATTAACATTCTCCGCAGTGAAAAGGGCCCAAAATTAAAAGTTTTGCCCCGTTTCTATTCCGTTACGGTAATTTTTCAGTTTTAATCCTCTCCGCGGTCGCCCGGACCATTCGAACGTTGTGTAACTGATCGGAAATGAATGCGTGCTCTGAAAATCTGCCCTGGGGTAAAAATTGGACCTTTTTATGTGAAATATCCTGTATAATATCATTACAAATGCATATTCATGGGAGTTTGTATGCGTTTATTTATATATGTATAGCTTTTAAGTTCGAATGGGTTGGATGCTGGATCTCTCGTTGAATATTAAGAGGACGCTGACCCCTTCTCCCACACTTCGATATCCGGTTTTTGCAAAGTATGTGCATATCACGCACGCGCGCCCTCCAAACGCTGCGTCCACATCCCCATTTTAATTTCTCCGCATACTCGGCTCCACTCTGCTCATCAGAATGGATAAATTTTACGATTGAAAGTCATTCAGAAACTTGTAGATATATGCACACAAAAGCAAAAGTCCGCGGCGTATAATCTAAAATCGAAAGTGATATCTTGAGGCAAATTTGCGACTGCATCGATTTTTCCCCATTAGGCAAAATTTAATTAGCCATATCCGTATAATTTATTCAATGTGTATTAAACATTTAAAAATTAAGCTCCATAGTAACATCGATTGGTGCAGCCCCAAAGCACACAAGATTTCTTGCCAATGAATTCACCACGACGATAAGTTTCTTGAACTGCAAGACAGACGGAGAAAGAGAAAGAGCATTAAAATTTGACGCGTGCACGACGTCGACGAGAGGTTGGCTCAGCTATGCATAAATCACAAGTTTATACACCCGACACTAGCGCTATCATTCCAGCCAAACGTCTGTCTGAGGTCGTTTACTCTCTCACGCTCACTCACTTCTATGGATTTTTTTTCATATGAGAGTATCGAGATTATCGAGATGACGAATTCGTCAGTGGATTCGTCGAGTTTCCTGCACTTTTCTTTCTTCGGAAGAAAGTACTTTCTTGTTTATCATGCCATTTAGCATTTTTAATCTACGACTGTGCAGACCTCGAAGATCCGTTCGAAATGTAGCCAGCGGATCGATCCCTTTGGGATCATCATCTTCAGACTAATTTCATCAATTTCACTTCCGTCGTGCCCTACAAAGACGAGCAAGAATTCATCTGTTTGATTGACAAATTGTTAACTGGTGTTCACCGATGTCGAATCTTACGTTGCCCAAGATCGCCAACAGGATAATTGCGGTTCAGGAATCTACAGACTGGAGAAATCTCCAGTTGCGAGCTGCGGATCGAATTCGATGAAAATATGGATATAAATGTCACATTTAATCTCGTTTCCTTCCTCTTCACCTTCTACGTTCTCCGTGTCTCTTTGTCTTTGTGCGTTTTTGAGATTCTACGTCGCGGAATCTTCTAGGAGAGAAAACAAGATGCGGACGTGATCCAGGGTCTTGCGATGTCCGACGCGATCCAGACAACCTAAAAGTCCTGCAACGCGACTATCTGAGCCCGCGGTTCCACCCAAGTTTCATTATCCAAATAATTCGAACAATCCCTAAGATAATCCGCGACTGTAGTTGAATTGCCTTGAGAAGTCTCGATCGAAAGATCGGGGTGCAGCCAACATAACCCTCGAAGTTAGCCAACAGCTTCTACGAGAACTCGATGTCAAGCTCTGCATCCCTATCCATCCGGCGAGTCAGTCATTGCACTCGAAGAATACGAGAAACTACTTTTTCCGTATTCTGAACAAGATTTCAAAGCAATTTTTCAAAATTTACCGAAGATTTTGATGTCCCCAAGGGATATCAACAACACCGAAAATGTTGAGTCAAGTTTTTTGATGTTTTATCACAAAAACTCCAAGTTCAATACAAGATACCAGCGATTTCCATATCAAAAAACATGAAAATTATTGAAAAAATCATAAAACCGTGAATCACAAAGATGGCTGTAACATTTCCTGCCGAAAAGACATCCTAAAGTTTTGCATGGCCATTCAGTATGTGACTTAAGGTGCTTGCCATGGGCGTTGACCCTTCAGCTGATGAGAATCAAAGTTAAATAGTATCAGGACTGAGGAAGGCGATCAAATCAAAGTTCCACGGACACGCGATTCGTTTCTACTTTTTCCAACAGCAATTCGTCATAAGATTAAAAGAAAAGCATATAAATATGGTTTTGATAAAAAAATATATTAGGATTGTATCAACTGCAGGAGTGGAATGAGCAAGAAGCCAAGAGCTCAACAAACTGACCATTGACCGAATTTCTGTATGAGGGAAGGTTGAATTGTGTGTTTGGAAGTAACGCGAGTGAGTGGTAGAGAGTTTCATATGCAACTAACCCCTTCGGTCGCACCCTTCCAGAAAGAAATATCTTTAACTCGTTTCGCTTCTCGTTTCACCCCAGTCCGAGCAATATATTATGTGCTCACACGAATAGCGATAAATGTATGTAAACATGCACACATGGGGGGAGCGGCGTTTTATATAGATTCAGGAAGGTTGACACGCAGGTAAATCCACGGGGTCACGTTTCAAGCTCGTATACACCTATTTATATGGTTGGTGAGATAGGGCGAGTGTAGATATAGTGTCTGGAAGCGGGGTGGATATATATTCGCAGCAGCAGGGGTGAGAGTTCCAGGAGAACAGAGCTGGGTGGACAGGTGGAGGAAGTCCATGAGGGTGGTTGGGTGGAGGTTGATGCCCGGGTTTACTTCCTAGTCTGGAACTCTCTCTCTCTCTCTCTCTCTTTCTCTCTCTCTCTCTCTCTCACTCGCTGCCTGTATCGACCGCAACGGGCGAGTACCGCACAGCGTCCCGACGCCCATGACTTCGACATTGCGAGCTCAGTTGTTCAGCGCTGAATCAGTCAACCACACAGTCATTGACCATCCAGACAGATGAGGAAATATATAGATAGGAATTACATTGATCCTAATTCATTAATCTTGATGCGGAGGTTCACGAGTCAAGGAAGGAAATGTCTCGTCCGATATCCTGGAATGATCGGAGTAACTGTTGTGTCAAACATTCAAGACCTTTAGAGGCCAGTCAGATCGTCCGTTCTTTTAAGCCAACCAGGAGAAGACGATAACTAATAGAATTCCTTGACTATTTGAAATGGGATCTCAACTCCTGTTCCATTGTAGATTAATGTTAATTCAGTACCCACGGTATGCCTCGTAAAACCCTTCATCCTTTTTACATCTGATTTCGAACCTTCCCTCAGCCATAAAAGGAGGGGTCAAAGGATTAATGGTAATCCACGAAAGCTTGCCTACACGCTATAGAACTCATTCGTTATTCATGTGTCATTGAGGATGCCAACTCTGCGGCATCAAGAAAGGAACACATCTTTCTAAAAAAACGGCAAACTTCATACATTCTGTTTAAGGAATTTGCAGGACTGTCGTTCGTTGATCCTAATCCCTAATCGCATCGATTATCGAAGTCTCTATTCCTTTTTCTATTAATCCTGATCATAGAATATTTCTGTGCGTGAAAGCGGATAATGGCCCACGTGGATGACTGACCAGACTGAAGACCATGAGCAAATATCATCTCCTCGAGTGCCAGCAAAAAAAGAAACTCTAGTTATTATTTCATAAACCCGAACTAGACCGATCGATCGTCAGGATATTGTCTGGCGATTAACGAGATGCCGAGTACTTCGTACGACCGATTGATTCGGTGCCGGGGTGTGAGGCCTCCAATTCCGGTGCATTGCATAACTCTCTCGTTCGTAATCCATCAGCGCTGTGGCATAGAGATTTTTATTAGGTTCGTTAACGCTGAGTCACGAAAAACAAGCAGCTGTTGGTAAAATTGCTGCGTTATCGCAACATATTGCAAAAATAGTAAATAGAGACCTGGATCCAAAGTTTCTATGAATCCTCGTTACAATGGTGACTCGCTGAAGAAACATATTGTCACCGAATCAATAGGATTCTCGAAGAGGTTTCGTCAATTTCTATCCCACATCCTAGGTCGTCGACTTTCTTGTTCGATATATAAATTTCTAGGAACTCTCTCGCAAATGGGGGATATCCACTGTTACCGAAACTACCGGTACATTATGTACTAGCGTTGCGGGAGTGGTGTATCTAAATAAATATGTGGCCAGGGCTCTCGTTGTCCCTCGTCGAATGATTTTCGCTCAGTAATATATCCACGTATATTACGTCTATATCTATATATCCCGTAAATATATGGATAGATGTAGAGGGAAAGAGGAGGCAGGGAGGGGGGAGGAGGAGGGGGAGGAGGAGGAATGAGACGAGACGGGAGAACGATGAGACGATGAGGATGCAGCGAGGTTGCACCGAGAGAGAGTAACTCGACGGTGATGAGGAAAATGATAGAAGGACGATGGGGACGACGACGAGGACGACGACATCAACGACGAGAAGGTACTGTAGATCGAGCTCGATGTATATATACATATGTATATATAGTTATATATTATCATTTGTATCCTACACGTATGCGCATTATACCCGACGAGAGATGAGGAAGACGAAGAAGCAGGGGCGGGAGGGAAAGACACGGAAGAGGTCGTTGGCGGTTCGAGGGGTGCCGGTGGCGGCGGCGGCGTCGACGACGGCAGAGAGAGCTCCATGAAAACGCGGAGGGTTGAGAGGTGGAAGGTGGCGCGGGCGAGCTCTCTCGCGGAAAGGTCGCTGAACCCTGGGTCGATAGCCTCGCTGTTGAAGCGCGGGCGCGAGCTCTCTCTCTCTCCTCCCTCTTTCTCTCTCTCTTTCTCTGTCTTTGTCTCTCTCTCTCTCTCTTTCTCTCTCTCTCTCTCTCTCTCTCTCTCTCTCTCTCTCAAACGACCATCACCACCACACCACCTTCCTACTACCGGTGCACCAACGACCAGCTCTCGCCAGTAGCAAACCTACGGCCTAACATCACAACCCCACAGACTCCTCTCCACCGATTCCCACACACCGATCCATTTAACCTACCGTCATATCCATGTACCAAATGTATATACACGTCTATATATATGTGTATATTGGTGTATGCAAATGTACACAGAACTCGAGGCAATTGCATCGTTCCAACGCATCTTGCAATCAAATACCTTCGGATTTCATTGTCCAGCTGAAAAACATGCTCAATATTTGGCTCCTTCGAATGTTTCCAATGTTTTTGCTCCGTGTTCTCCGTCTCACGAGTTCTGTAACTTCGACCCACATTTTAAAACACACTCCGAATATTCCTCTAGGATTTTAACGGTCCGAGAGATTTGTTTGGGCAGAGAAATCCTAACGCCAAGTCATTGAACCTCCTGGGCCTCCATGTGGATACACTTTTTATTTACACTCCCTGCCTCAGCTCTACCGGCTCTACTCTCACGTTTGTATAACTCGTAAAAGCATACGATAATCAATTAATCTAGAACACCGCGGAGAGAAAGACTTTCAACGATCACGCAACCTTAAGCCGCCCACACCAATACATTTACCAATCGTTAGCCCGTAATCCGAGTCGTATTAAGTGGCTTTAGCTGATGCTGAGTCGTCGGGACTTGGAATTAATAATTAATAAAAAAAACACAACTTGACGAAAAAAGGGGAGAGAAAACCATTTCGGAAATACGAGACCTCCAGGGCCTTTCCTCTCGTCGTCATCCACGACGACATGATTTTTTGAAGCAGAATCGAATGGAACTTTTCAACGGTCCCTGGAACCACAACCGTTTCGACGTCGCCTTCGAATTAACTCTTCACATTTGTCTCTTCATTTATCTTTTCTTTTAATTTCTCATTCCGTCAGTTACGAAACCACACTGTCCTGCATTTTGTCTCCTCCTTCGTTCAAAGACTCATCGACCGCTCATTATTCCGAAATGGAAAAAAATGCAAGTCTTTAAACTGCAACGAGGTTGGAATATGGACGCGAGCTTAAAAAGACGAAATGAATGATTGATATAATCGTCTCGCCAACTTCGACGACGTGTCAGTTGAAACTTTGTCACTTATCGGACTGTTTGCCTCCTTTTGCCCTCCCCCTCAATCACTCTCTTGAAACGTTTTAACTTTTATTCATCCTGGACAATAACTTTAACAATTAACAATTAACTGGGGGACAATAACAGGAGGGGAGACCGCGATAATAAACTGAAAACGATTGTACGTATCGATTAAATAAAATAATCAATAAAATAAAAGAATAAATAAATAAATAATTAAATATAATCAAATAATTAAATATTCGTATCTGTGATACATGGCAGAATGTTTGTGTATATATTTATATATAAACTGAAATATCTGTATATACATAAAGCTCGACCTATGATCTTCTAGTAACGGAGGCGCAAGAGATGAAGATCAAGATCGCGCTCCCGGCAATATCACTGCAATTTAAGCTGAGTGAGAGGAGTTTGAATTGAGTCACGAGAACATTGCACCGGAGATAGACGATTGCACCGGAATTCTATAGTCTATATTGTAGCTTATGCAAAAAAAAAATGCATACTTTTTGCAAGCATTAGATTTCTAGTTCTTATCGCAGAATATTTGAGTAAAATTAAGCAATATTGTACACTGTTGAATATATTAGCGTAGTTTCGAACTTTAAGGAGTTTCGGTACAAGTCATACATGTAATGGTTCAGCGCATCTTCAGGGAGAATCAGGGGGGAAATTCTATTTTGTTCTCAAGCAAAGCGCTAACTTGACACAACAAAATTTCGTATAAAAATTACATGATTACTGAAAAATTGATCGTTTTCGTTGAAAAAAAAATTAATAATTAATAAACTATGTACACGAATTATTTCATTTTCTGGTGGCATTATTGTTATGATATTTTCAGTGGTTTGACAGTTTTTTATAACCTTTTTTACATTTTTTCGTGTTGTTTCATGCACACAACTGAAGTTTAGGGATAGCGTAGGCACGTCTCTACGTTAAAAAGTGACCTTTCCATTTGAGAATTTTGTGGAAACGGTGTAGACAATCGTTTTGAAACCTGGAGGACATATTCAGGATAAGAAAAAGATCCCGCAGTCGAAGAAAACATTGGAATCAGGATAATCGATGCCAAAAAATTATTCCTGGTCAAAATAACCCAGTGCTCCTACATCAATTGATCAAAATTCACCAAAACTGCATAAACAACAAAATTTGTAAAAAAAAATCATAAAAACAGTCGTGTACGTGCCTCCTTCGCGATCTCATTTCAGCTCTAAATAGACGTCATTATCTTTTCACCAAAAATATTGACACATTAGCAATAAGTAGAATAACTCTTCAACTAAAACGTTTGTTTAAGTATTTTCGTAAATAATATGCCACACAAGTGCACATAGCTTGCCATTTAGAATGTTTGTGGTGACAATCTATTGGAACGTAAAACTCACGTTGAACGATTGGATGTTTGAAAAATAGTGTATAGATGGTCGTTGACTGTGGAAGTACTTAATTAACGAATATAGGAATACATAAGATATTCGTTTCGTAAATCATAATGGCGGTGTGATGCGTGTACATGTACAGCGTCGTGTATGCACGTATATATGTATATATTTAACGAGCAACTTTCTCTGGTCGGGTTTTGTTCGTGTTGGTTGTTGACACCGCTCGTTGATGAGATATTCTGTGTCGTACGTCCGTCATCTGTTCAATCCTCCGTCTTGTTCTTTCGTGCTTGGAGCGAAAAGGCAAGAGAAAAAGAAGCAGGAGGAGGAGGGGGAGGAGGAGGAGGAGGAGAAGAGTGGCTTATCAACCCTGGCTGCGTTATGCCTATGATATGCAGTGGCGCAAGACGTCTCCTTCTCTTTCCACCTCTCTTTCTCCCTCTTTTACTCTTTTTCTTTCTACCTCTATCTCCTTTTTTCTCTCTTGAGGTCTCTGAACTCGCGGAGTACTCTCTCGTGCATACGACACTTATGTACATTATTGTAAACGTTAGCTTTCGTCTGTCGATATATACATATATATATATATATTTTTTTTTTGTGTGTGTGTGTGAAGTGTAGTCAATCATGGATCTCGGTCGTTCGTGTGTCTGGGCTGTCTATCTATCACGATTATCACTGTCCCACGTATGCAAACCGACATTCGTCCACCTCGCTCCTTTTTTTTCCTCCTTCTATCTCGTATATTTACCTAGGAAAGAATTGAAATAAGAAAAAGACACGAAAAAAAAGGTACGAAGACAAAAAAACGACGTCGAGAGAAACCCTCATATACATTCGCGTTAAATAGACACTCGCCCGAAACACTCTCTGGCACGAATTCTAACGTTTCGGAACACACCGTCCGGCTCTCGCGCTATTATATACTACACGCCTGCCACATCATTATGAACCGACAATTCGAAACTTTTCTATATAGTCGCGCTATTTCGAATTAAACATACATTTAAACCCATGAATTATTCAACTTTTATTCCCTCAACGAGATCTTTGCAAATAACTGTTTTCTTTTTTCATGCATTTTTTGTTTCATCGATCTCTTTATATAGATTTTTGAAAAAATTCTGCATCCCAAGTCGGACATTACAACAACAACAAAATTTCTACTCTATAAATCGAAAAAAAAAATCCTCGCTAAGTTTTTGACTTGTCACAAGAATCAACGATTTCGATATTCATTTCTTTTTAAACCTTCAATCGCGAAACAATTAATCAATTGCATATTGTCACAACCGGACTTTTTTAAATTTTCAACCCAATAAACGGCCCTTCCTTGTATTCTGAGAAGGTACTGAAAAAAAACAAGATTTTTTCTTCAGAGTTTTCGTCGCTAGCCAGCAGATTGCTTATAAATAAAGAGCAGAATAAATCTTCTTGACTTTTTACAAGAATAAACGATTTTCATTTTCATTTTTTTAAACCTACAATCGCGAAACAATTAAACAAATTGAATTTAGTCACAAGCTGACTTTTTCAAATTTCTACCAACCCAATAAACGGCCCTTTCTCGTACCCTGAGAAGGTACTGAAACAAGAAGATTTTTTTTAGCGTTTTCGTGGCTAGCCAGCAGATTGGTTATGTGGGCTGCGAGCTGTTTTAACGGCTCTCGAGCGCGCAGTCACGTATATAAGAGCATACTGTTATATGATATAGTCTCCAAACAGTGAAAAAAAAATATATATATATACATCTATACTTGACAGCAATATACATACAAAGATATATACAGAAGGCGACTATTAACTGGCAGGTCTCGGAGTCAACGCACGATTTTCGGGTTCTCTCTTTCTCACTCGATCGTATCTAACGCCGTGGCCCATCTAACGGCACGTGGCGAACATACTTAAAAAAAAAAGGAAAAAAAGAAAAAAAAAAGAAGAAAGAAAACAACCTCTTGACGTTTGCACGATCGAGAACGCGAGCGACAAAGATGGACAGACATTTTTCGAGGGTCTCTTCCGGGTTAAAATATACTTGAAACTACCGTAACATTCTCTCTATTGTCAAGCCACATACCATTCCTTCTCTTTCTTTCTCTCGTTCTCTCCGTGTTTCCCTTTCTCTCTGTCCTTATTGCCTCTCTCTTTTCCTTTACTCTTTCTCCTCTGCCTTTTTTTTTTGGTTTTCCTTTACCGCTCGTCCTTTCACCGAGCATTTTTGGCGCCAGTGAGAAAGAAAGAGAAGAAGAGACAAAAAAAAGAAACTCACGAGCCACCAAACGACGTGCCACTGCTGCGCGTGTACAGTTATGTGGCTTATGCCCCGAAGAAAGAAAGAAATAATAAAAAAATAAATAAAAAAAACATAATAATACTTTTAAAACACAGTTTTGGGGCTGTGACGTCCACTTTTTTGAGGAACCCGAGAAAGAAATCTGTTGATCCTGTTCTCGGAGTTTCCCGACTACCTGGAAATATTAGATTTCACTTTGATTTGACAGATTATTTCATATTGAAATGCATTTTTGACGTTTCCTCGATTATTGACCCAATTTTCTTCTGTTTCGTGGATCTATGGGGTCTCCTGCACCCTTGGGATGTTCGTCAGGTTTTTTTAAATATTCTTACAAGATATTTCAAACGGATTCGGTCTTATGTGTTAGATTATCATTACGTAAATGGCTGGAGACTCATGATTGTCTTTTTGACTCTCGAATTTCACTTATTGCGCAATATTTTCTATGTAACTACGCAGCGTGTCAATGAATCTCACAATTTTGATGTTTTTATGCTTTCAGGTAAAGCCCTCTCGAGTCTATGGATCCAAACGCAGTAAATAAGTCTTAATATTCTCATCAAAAATATCGAGGTAGGCCGTGTCGAAACTACAAGACGGTTACTGTTTATTTCATTGTTTTTTTTTTTTTAGATCTTTTTTTATTATTATTTCTTTTTAACACTTGATTATAACACGCTTCAATGGTCGCTTGACCGACTGCAAAAATCATTATAATCATAATAAACTGTCGTTTGTTATTTGAAATCGAAGTCATTCGTGCTCGAACGATAAATGGAAATCACAAGTCTATTTTTATTTATGATTTATCAACAATTACAACCTTGGAGTTGACGGAATTGAAATTCAGGAGATTCCCTTTTCTTGACAATCTCTGGATCATTAATTTAAAATCCAAAAATCTGAAATTATCGAAATTCTACCAAATTATTCGAATTTTCAACAAATTTATACGTCGTCAAATGTGAAAAGTGTTTTTCTGGTGCACGTGAATATGCAAAAATATTGCATATATGCATAAAAACAAAACAAACAGATGTTTAATAAGAATCCAATAATAGCATCAATGAAATAAGAATTCTGGACACTTTTTTCTACAATTTTTTCGGAATATTGGACTTTTTTGGGACTCAATAATACAATTAAAATGAAATAATATAAAAAAATGTTAAGTTACGTAATTTATTAATAAAAATAATAGATTATTCGATGGGATGCAAAGTTCAATTCAATATCATCGGGAATCGGACGTTCATAAATTTCCTTGCAAAAATTTAGAAAGTCTCGGTCGGGAACCCCTTGTTTGCTAAAATGTCATCGAGCGCGCGTATTTGGAAAGAAAGGTAACCGTAAATATATATTTTCTGAGTTGGGTCAGGAGAATGATGAAAAAAGTTGCGAAAACGTCGGAGAGGGTCCCCAGACGTAGGTCAAGTTGCTTTGAAAGATCTCTTACGTAGTGTGTATAATATACATATGTATATAATCGATATATTAATAGTATGTTGGGGTTAGTCCGTGTGCTTTTGTTGGTCCATCCAGGTCTCTTTTTCGAGGCTGGTTCTCCGCCCTGGTGGGGAAGTGTGGCACTCCGCACGTGCGCCGACCGGTGGGAGGGTACACACCAAGCCAATACTTGAATTTTCGTGGCTGCGTTCGCGCGATTCTCTTTCTCGTTCTCTCTCATTCTCTCATTCGGGGTCAATGAACTTTTGAAAGCCAACATTTTCGTGAAGCTGGTACTCTCGTTGTTTTTCTCACATTGCAATCGTTATTTACTTGATATTTAACGACCAGATGCCTGCTACTATTTCAAATATAAAAACTATAACATAGAATTAAAAAATTTGGTGATAATAATATGGCTAAAATATGAATAACGTTAAGGAGTTTCGGTACAAGTGACAAAATGTCACCATTTTATTCAAATTTCTACAGCACGTTCTTCGACTTATTCTGAATATGTCCTCCAAGTTTCAAAACGATTGTCTACACCGTTTCCACAAAATTCTCAAATGAAAACGTCACTTTTTAACATCGAGACATACCTACGCTATCCCTAAACTTCAGTTATGTGCATGAAACAATACGAAAAAATGTAAAAAAGGTTATAAAAAACTGTCAAACCACTGAAAATATCATTACAATTATGCCACCAGAAAATAAAATAATTCGTCTACATAGTTTATTAATTATTCATTTTTTTGTCAATGAAAACGATCAATTTTTCAGTAATCATGTAATTTTTATACGAAATTTTGTTGTGTAAAGTTAGCGCTTTGCTTGAGAACAATAGCATTTCTCCCCCTGATTCTCCCTAAAGATGAGCTGAACCATAACATTGTATGACTTGTACCGAAACTCCTTAAAATGATTTAAAAAAATATTTAAAAAAGACAACCTGCCTGGAACAGAAGTTTCTATCGCTCACGGCTCGCCGCAATAGAGTCCAACTTTGTATGCTGTATCTTCGCACCACACTTATAACTAATACAAACGTATATGTATGTATATAATTAGCAAGAAAGCATTCTCCTCAGCGACGCTTGTGCTCTAATGGCCGACCTGGACGAGCAAACCTGAAGCAAAAATCAAAAACAAATATGCCTCTCGATACACGCGCTCTTCGTAGTTTTTTATTTATTCATTTAGATAAACAAACGATCCATCTCTTTCTCGTGTGTTACGGTAAACGTCAATACACATGTAATTTCGCAATAAAACACGTTGCAGCAAATAACACGGTTATCGTACTCATTATTTCGTCATTCCAATCAACACGTTTTTTTATATTCAATTTTATAGTCCATCGACGATAAAAATTGAAATTTTTATTATTCTCCTTTATTTAATATCATAGTTTCCAAAATATCAAAATATTGAGGGTTCTTTAATTTCGTTTTTTCACATTTCAATCCCCACCTTTTTTTTCTTTCTCATATCGAAGCAAAGTTTTTTCTATCTGAAATCAAGATACGATCGATATTTTCAAAATTTCATTCGAAATTCCTTCTCCAAATTCTTTGCCGATCTACAAACTTTACATCGAAACCCTCTTGGCGATTAAATCACCTTGTAATTACGATACCGCGATAATTACGATTACGGAATAATTAAAAAATTTCGGATTTCACGTTACCTTGAACCCTTGATTCCATAATTATTAATATTTATTCAAATTTATTAAAAAATTAATTTCGATACGATGGTTTCACGTTTTACAAAAATGTATACAAGTGCATAGATATATTGGCATAGTTACATAGCACAGACCACTCAGAAGAGGTTGTTCCTTCTGTATAAGGAGGTCAAGGCCACGACCTACTGAGAGGTCGTTGCACTCAGTCTCTCTCTCTCTCTCTCTCTCTCTCTCTCTCTCTCTCTCTCTCTCTCTCTCTCTCTCTCTTTCTCTCCCTCTCTCTCTCTCTTTTTCTGACTCTCTGTCTCTGTTGCCACGACTGGCGTTGCTGTTGGGACCAGAGCACAACAGCGCCGCCATCGACGCAACGTTGCGACTGAAATGCTCCTCCTTTAGCTCGCCCAACCCCAGTCTGCAATGCCGAACCTCGCAGCATCGCTTAGACACGATAATTCGTAACATTCTATCTCGTACTTATGTTTTTATTCCATTCCCTCACTTTTCACCGAGTTTCTTGACATTCTTCCATGTGAATTCAAAAAAATCGGTTGGTTCAATGTCCCACCGCAATAATTTTAGTAAATTTTCATCATTTTCTGATTATTTTCATACACACGAGTAATTGGTTCCATTATTTCGTCAGCTTTTGTTTCCCGAGGGCTGCAGAATCATTAATTACTGTCATTTCTCATTTTATACCCTCTGGGAATTGATTCAAATCGTAAGAGACTAAAAAATATTTATGATTTTGCTGTCTAAAAAGTCAAATCTTTCGATTACTGTTTCTCTTGAAGCGACCTCGTGAAATTGTCTTCCGTTATAATCGAATCTCGCCCACGCGCTAAATATCGTGCGAAAAAACCTTCTCTTTAGACCTTTTTTTCGAGATCTCTTTTGAAGCGGCTCATAAAAATAAATTTATCAATTTACTAAAACGGAATAATCATCCGGGGCGTTTGTTATGTTGGAAAATCTCAAACATAAAGTCTAGTTTGAAAAAAATGCTACTTGGAAGTTCTACGTTGGTGAATTTTATGATCGCAACGCAACTCTCCTGTTATGGTCCAGGTGGAACGTTCCAGCATTGAGAATATTTACGATCCGTGATCCTGAATAGCCCCGCCGTCGCTTTGGTAAATATAGCACTGTCGCTTTGGGCTTGTTTCGTTAAAGTAACAACGACGATAGAATAAGAATTTGAAAAAAAAACAAAAAAAAAGGATATATAATATGAAATAAGAAGAAATGAGCCTGGAGAAAGGCGAGAAATCTAAAGCGTAGGTAACTGTCACTTGGGTTGGGTTATAAGTGCAATGGACTCTCGCAGCTCTATCGATGCTATCTCTCCTGTTCCCTGGCTATATACACTTACTTATATTTTACTATACTATCCTCTGATGTGTGCATATATAAATAAATAAATATATATACACAGACATCGTCTGTGAACTATATAAATATTCCAACCAACGGCTTTGCTAAGTAGCTCGATCTCTGCGAAAATTTTCCATCGCCTTCTCCATCTTCCCAATCGAACAATTCGTTTGGTATGCAATTTTCTCGAACAATATTTACATGGAAAATACAATCGGAAACAAAGATCTTTTTCTCTTTTGTAAATATTTAAGACAAAACGTACAAAAAGTTGGTTGCGTAATGCTGCAGATTTTTGAACGTGATTGAAAACCAAAGACAAATTTGTTTTTCAAAGTTTATTGGAATCCAGTCGTTGGATGTGATTTCCAAAATAGAATTGTTGAAAACTTTTTGAGTTTTTGTTGTCGAAATCTCGTGAACGTGTTAATTGTCTGTTTTAAACCCAAAATAAAAAACAAAAAATTGGAAATATTCAGCTCATTTTTTTGATTGCTTCAAATTGAACAAAAAAAAATCATTTTCCCCAATTTTTTCTCTTTCCCGGATCCTAAAACTAAACTTAACAGTCATTTCCATTAAATTTCCTGAAAATATAAATCTAAAAACAACAATAAGGCTTTAAAACGAAGTTAAAATGACTAATTATTCGACATTTTTAATGAAGGAAAAACATAACGATAAAAAAAATTGTGTAGCAGCGACGTGTTATCATTATATTACACACACACATAAATATACATATATATATTGTATATAATGCTTAACACATGCCATATACATTCTCTCATCTTGTCTCATCTCAATGTCATTGAGCCCAAGAGAGAGGGAGAGATCGAAAGAAAGAAAGAAAAAGAGAGAGAGAGAGAGAGAGAGAGAGAAGAAGGTTGTCGCCACTCGTTGCATACAGATCAGGGTGTGCAGGGAGGAGGGGAAAAGAGTACAGAGAGAGAGGGCGGATGTGCAGAAGGTCTGAGCCTCTCTGGTCTCCCTCTTCGTCTCCCTCACACGATGATTTTCCTTCTCGCTCTTTTTCCCTATGGCGCGCAGGCCCGGCGCCCTGTGAGGTGGTCGACAGGCACCCCTGTGCACGCATAGCACAATGCAGGGTGCAACAACCTCCACCTCGAACGAGAAAGAGTATGAGCACCGAGTCTGCGGGAGTAGAAAGAAACGAGGAAAAAAAAATAAAAGAGCAGGATAGATTGTATACATACAAAATAAAGGTACACACATATCTTTATATATACAAATAAATTCATGTGTGTAAACGTGTGTAGAAGGAATATCCGTTGGGTGTTGTGAGCGGGGGCTGACGCGGGGTCCTCGTACCGGAACATTTTACTGAAAAGTACCACCGAGAGAAAAAAAGAGAAAAAGGCCACGTTCGAAAGAGGGAAAGAGAGAGACAATGAGGCAGATACTCGACTCACGGTACTCAACCGCCCCCCCCCCCCCCCCCCCCCCCCCCCCTCGCCCTCCCGCCATCCAGCCCCGCCGAGCCGTTGTTACGTTTACCCTCATCCTCTTCGCCTCCCGCCCTCTCTGCCTACCTGGTGCACTCTCTGTCTGCAAATAATTTATGACAGTCTAGGAAAGCTCAGGATTGGAATACTTGGAGGCCAGTTGTTCCCGGCCCCCCTCTCGCGCACTCGCGAGTCCGGCTCGCTAACCGCCCTGGCACTCGTTGTCTTGAGCCCCGGGGGCCTTTGCCCCCTGTGTGAGAACATCCTCATAGAATATTTGCACACTATTATCGATTCGATTCTCTTATTCCTATCAATTGAGGAGCTCGCTGGAATATCCGAGAAGACTTCCACGTCTGGTTCCTTCAAAAACGTTTTTTTTTTTTTTTTTTTTTTTTTTCAATGAAAATCATCAGAAACCTGGTGAATCAGATAATTTTTAACGTTCCATTGTGGCTCGAAGGGACGGAACAATTTCGTTCACCAGTTGTCGTGGGTGGACGCAATTCGCGGAGGTCTGCACCCGCTCTTCTTTTCTCGTTTAATTTCCAGCGGCGAGCACGCCGCCGCTGTATACATATGTGCATACGCCTCTTATTCTCGCGAATCTTATTCCCGTTGAAGAAGAAGAAGAAGAAGAAGAAAAAGAAGAAGCAGCGAATTGCACGCATTCGAGAAGCTGCCAGCAGAGAAAAGCAAGGCGAGCGAGTCTCATCTCTGTGTTCCATCTCTGCTCTTTTGGTCCTGTTCGCTGGTTGCTTCTACGGCTTCATGTACGTTCATACGTGTGTATTTCCATTGTATATATATACGCAGACTCCGTCGACATGTGTATATGAAAGAAAAGAAGAAAAGTCTAGCGAGAAGGGACTAAAGGCCTCTCGCACTCGTCCATCCGAAGAAAAAGTGAGAATAACTGGCAGGGGAGGGAGGGAGGAAGAGAAAAATAGAAAGAAAGAGAAGACTCAGACGTACGGAGGGTCGTAAAACGCTTTATATTCTTGCTTGCTCTGGTCCGAGACGAGCAAAAGCGAAGGAGAAACGCTCCGGTGGAACGAGCGCGTGAACTCGGAGGGCTAGAGGACTCCGGCATCGCTTATTCGTCGAGGAAAATTTTCTAAGCAAAAGGTATAAGCGAAAAATAATAGCCGCGCTCTCTTAAAAGCAGCATCATCTGCGCTTGCTATACATACACTTACGTACTGCCATCAACACATCAGCCCCGCACCAGCACCGATAAAGCCAAGATTATAAGAATTTCTCTTTTATTCTTACTTTGCTCCCCTGTACACTATTTATACGTATAAATAACTCTATCCTCCTCGTATTATAATGTACACATTAAGCTTCAAGCATATATATTTACATTATAAGTAATAATTAGTTCGTTAACACAGCATTTAATTATAAACTTCAATTTAATGAAATTGTTTGTCGGCATTATATCCAATCGAATGAAAATATACGATAACTATTCGTAACTAAAAATAATCAAGAAAAGAGAGAGAGAAAAAAAAAATGAAAGAGAGAGAGAGAGAGAGAGAGAGAAGAATCTTCTGCTACTAGCCAGCAGCAGAATCCCTGTGTCTAGATCTTTGTAATCATGAATGAACCAGAGGCAAACGACCGGAGCAACACGCACAAGATTATAAACCGTCTCGTGTGTTAAGTCGAGCAGACTCTCATCAAGAATCGTTCGCACATTTTTCGGTCCATGTAATCAAGCCGTGTCATTTTTGTCGTACAAATCTGTATCTTTTCTCCCGCGGAATTCTCGCTCCGAAATCCAACAACAACAAACGACAAGAACAACCGCTGCGAGTACGAAACATTCGTATTTCTTCGACGTTGATGTGCATTGTCTGGATCAAGTCGCGTTTTTTGATACGATACACGCTACGAAGAGGGAGGAGAAGGAAAGAAGAAGAAATAAAAAAAGGTGCAGGAAAAACAAGAAATGATATGGTTGGAGTCGGCGAAGTCGGAAGACAGGGTTGAAAAAAAAGGGTGGGTGGGTTGATACGTAGTGACGAAGAGACAGTGCTGGGAAAAAAGAAAGGGGCTCGTTGGAGAAGGAGCTGGGAGATGTGGGAAGAAGGGAGGAGGATTTAGCCGGGTATGAGAGAACAGTGGAATAGGGTGGAGACGACGACGACTACGACGACGTCGACGACGACGCCGGTGCTTCGCGTGGGGTCAATGCACCAGTAATCTCACTGAAATCCCCTGCAGACTGCTATGCGCCGAGCACTATCGCCTCGACGCCATCGTACTCTTTCTTCTCTGCTCCTCCTTCCCTCCCTCTCTCTCTCTCTCTCGCTCTTTCTCCCTCATCTCTCTCTTTTTTCCTCCTTCTCTCATTCTTCCTCCGCGCTCCTCTTTCTCTTTGGTTCATATGCACGCACATGTTACAGTTAAACACTGAAGGCACCCAACGCCACAGAGAATAAGATGGTGAGGTGTGTATAGCCGCGGAAAGTCCCTATGAGCCAAAAATAGGATGGGTCGAAATACCCTCAAGCCATTTTCTCTCTATAACCTCTCGTAGCTCATTCCACTCTACTTTACTCCCCCCCCCCCCCCCCCCCCTCCCCCATCGCACTCGTTCCTCATACACTCCCCAGTATCGCTCCGTCTTCATCTTCTTCCCTGCTCGCACTTCTATCTTCTTTTCTCTTCCTTCTTCTTTTCTCTTTGGATCACGATATGAAAGAGTTGGCTATCCCAAGATCGAACGATACTACGAACGGCTGTGCGGATCGTATGAATGGAGAACCGCAACAGAAAATATATACGCTCACGATCCTTCTGTATATACAGACGCACATAATAGTTGGGCTTGGAACTTCATCGAAGCAACGATTTTTTAACGGGGCTCTTCGTAGTCTTTTTTTCCTTTTTTTTCGTTCTTATCATTTTTTTAAATCTCGATCGCTTATTCGTTTATGAATTTATTCATTACTTATACACAAGACTCGAAATCCGTTGCTGCATCTGCGATACGAAAATCCTGAGAACTTTACTCCTCAGAATCCCACGATGTTCTGCTCCGATATGACGCCCTCTCTCTCTAGAAACGTCTGATGCAGCTTTCAAAACACTCTGCAGCTATGAATCCATTTCGTTTGAGATTCGGTCTCACGGGCCCCTGAAGCGTTAAATATCGCCCCCCCCCCCCCCCCTTCCTCCATCAGCCACGATCGCAGAGAGACTATAACATTACAATCTAGACAACGATACAAACCAGAAGCAAATTGGATGAGAGGGAGAGAGAAGGAACTAACGTCACGTGGATAACTCGGAACATCTCTCATCCGCAATAACGTGCCCTAGTTATACAGATGTTCGAATCTCCATGGACTATCAGAGAACCAGAGACAGAGAGAGAGAAAGAAAGAGGAAGGAAGAATAAGGCATTGCAATAGACATTGAGGACAAGAGCTAGAAACTAACTGCAAACGTTCTAATCGCAAAAACCCTATTATATATATCGATGTAGAAAGTTTGAAATTGAGGACTGTACATTATTGATATGGTTAAAAGGCAATAATCTATTGATTTAGGAAATTTTCTACACATGTCTGGTAATCAGCTTTCTTCCTGATGTAATGGAGTTAGTTCCATCGTGACATTCATATCGAAAAATTGTTTTTCAATTTTTCTCACATACAAAATGGTTTGCGGGTATAAGTTCATAAAGAAAAGTTGTTGTGAATTGACTAAATAACAACATACTCCAAATTCAAGGTCATCCAAGGTAATATGTACTTGCTGTATAATTACAAAAATTGCCAACATTTTTTTCTTTAGATTTTTTTGAAAAACTCAATGTAGCTTCTTTAATGTTGCATAAAAATGTATGCAAAGTTTTAGAAGGCTTCACCATGTGGGAGCCAAAATATTTGTTGATGAAAATGTAACTTTTGACACGAGCTCTTATGAGAGACTACCGAAAATTGTGATTTTTATCAATAAATATCTGAGCGTTCCACTTGGTGAAACCTTCTAAAATTTCTTACACACGTGCACATGACATTAAAGAAGATTTATCCAAATTTTCATCAAAATCTTAAGAAAACGATGTAACGATGGAACCACCTTAAGTTCAATGAACCTCAAGCTTCAACTACCCTGTTGATCTATCTTCTCCTACCTGCTCGTGAAGTAAAAACTCTCAGGTTCCATAGCCACAATGTTCTTTATAAATTCTCATTTCCCACGGGTGCTTTAGTTGATGAATAAACAACCACAGTAACGTGCTTCGCCACCCAATTGAAGTGGACATACAAAAATGAAGAGAGTCGACTTCGAACCATTTCAAAATCCTTCCCATCCATTGGTTTTTGATGAATGATAAACGTGTTGAAATTTATAAAAATGTCAATTCTCCGCTTGATTTTCCAATTACGATGCACTCGTTTGGCGATTATTTCCATTATTTTCTCTCTGCATGAAGCGTGACGGGTACTTTAAAAGCAGCATTGACACCAATAATAGCCGTTCTGAAAAATCCATCGCACGAGAAGCATAAATGTGTCGTGTTTCGAATACTCGTACAGCAGTGATAGCAATAATATAGTTTCCAGGACATTTTCACGTATCGCTAGGTTTCCAGGACACTTGGAAATTTCTATGACCCTAGAATAACATTTATTTGATTAATCATTGAATCTGAATGGCCTGCATACGTTTATGATTAAACGGATTGGAAGGATTAAAGTAATTAATGCGAAAGCAATGAAACGAGGTTGAATGGAAGAAAATTACGGGATACAAAGTTCTAGTCTAGCAATACATCAATTTCAAACGTAATGCACACACATGTAGGTTGAAATTGCTGCTGGTACGTTGTAGGAACAGAGGAGACTCGAGTCGAGTATATATCGAAGGTATCCAGGCTGCAGACTGCACCCACGCGCTCGCGGAGCTTTCTGGGCCGAAAAATGTGCTCGAGAGACCCGTGTGGTCGTTCTCGTGGCTTGCTGCAGCCTCTTTTTACCTCTTCTTTTCCCTCTTCCTCTTACTCTCTGTCTTCTTGCTGCTGCTGCTGGTGCTGCTCCACCAATCAGATTCTACTCTTAACACAGAGAGCTCGGCTTTATAGGTATAAAAAATACGTGAGTGAGCCGCTGCTACTCGCGCCGTTCACTTCCGTGTGGCCTGGCCTGCTGGCGACTCGCGAACTTCTCGCTCGACCGGCCACATACAACTCCGCTATGCCATATACACATGAACACGTACACGACGAAGATATATCCATTTACATTGCGAGGCTTGCAGGCATAAAGCAAACGGCAAATCCACCAAGAGAGAAAGAGAAAGAGAGGGAGAGAGAGAGAGATAACCTGGTGTTCCGGGTCTCCCGGTTTTTCGTCCTGAAAACGTCGCACGATTGTTCCTGATGGCTTCTCCTCTCTTTTCCCTCCTCACGTACCCAAACACGCCGCAAGTTACGGTAGTAAAAGAAATAACGAGTTTATAGAGGCGTGACCAGATTTCCGTAACTGATGCGACGACCATCCTTCTTAATTTTTCTTCCTCCTCGTCTGACCATTTCACGACTTTTACTACTGATGCCTTAGTTCCAACGTTTTCATATCGACGCGAACCTTCCACCGTGGGAACGTTTTTCGATACCGTAATAAATCGATGGTGCTTAAGTCCTGGAACTCTTTTATGAATACTTATCCAATTGAATGAACTCTATTTCTCGATTAATCCCGACAATAATTGATTTGAAGGATTATCAATGAGACAATGAACTTGCACAAGGAAACTATAGTTTGATAATTTTATTGTGAAGGTTATCGATATAAAAACTTGAAATATGGCCGCCCAGACTCCTAGAAACGATGGTCTTCGTCGCAGAAAAATAGAAGATACGACCTCGTCTTCCCCAGAAGGATGTATCCGCGAATGATTTTCTCTCGCTTCTAAGATAGCCTCGATACGTTAGATTTTTTTCGTAGCTCCTCTCTCTCTCTCTGCCTCTCTCGATTTCTTGCTACAGCTCGTTCAACTTTTTTGCTCCTCTCTTTTCTTTCTTCTATGTTTTCTCGAGCTCTTGGGTGAGTCTGTGGCGGGTCGTCGTCGTCGGTTGATGCATGCGAGTGGAAGAGAAGACACACCGCGGCTGCGAGAGATGGTTAGGCTAACATATCACTCGAGAGAGACGTTACGGAGCTTTGTGGGAGACAGGCCTCCGCGGTCTTCTTCGCTTAGCTGATTTTCTCGAGTTTTCACGATAACCTCGATTCGAAATAGACTTTTTTGTTGTTGTCGTCGCCTTTTTTTTCTTCCTATGCTTCATTTTTCTGCCACACTATCTCAACATCTTCGCGCGCAGGCATTAAAACAAGTCTCATGGCGTAACGCATTCGCATACGTTACATCGAGATCTTATTAAACAATGATAATGATGATGATGATGATGATCAAGAATATGATGATGGTTATAGAGATTGCTGCCCTCACACATTTTCCTGAAGTGTCTACACACGGCGGATTATCCTCGGCGTACGGCGCAGACCAACATCATGTATCATCATTCTTCGTCGTTCCCGTTTCTCTTTCTCCTTTTATTATTTCACTCCATGATAAATCGGCTATTAGATTACTGGCCTAGCGCACATAGAAGACGTTACGAGAAGACGAGTTGTGATGCTCATCATATCTTTCGCCGTACACGGTTATTATTTAAGTATTCTCTCGTGAAAGGTCGATATACGAGGCGGCCTGTCCCTCTGCTCGAAACTCTCTTGCGAATAGATATATCCTCGTTCCCATCTTCTTGTCTTCACCACCTGTATATACCCTTAAGATACATATCTCTTCTGTCTCTTCTTCTCTATACACAAACTCAACTGCAAAATTGTGTTTGGACGCTTTTCACGCGAAAACCACTAAACCAATGTTGATAAATCTTTCACAGGAGTGAAGCCCAAGATTCAGAATAGGTCGTAGGCCGTATTACATTCCGATAAATTATTTATTCAGGCGAGGCCAAGCGAAAAATTCAATTTTTCATCATTTTTTTTACGTAAAAATTTCTCATGTTATTTAAAAAACGACTATAAATGAAAAACACTGGTTACAAATTTGAAGATAATTTCACAATGAAGAGAATGAACGGTGGCTGGGGTGCCAGCTTCGAATGGAAATAAAGTTACAGTAATTTTCGTGAATTTGTTCAAATTTTGTAGATTTCAAGGTTTTTGTCATTGCTCAGCTCTGTGTATATGAAACTCGACTGCAAAATTTCGAGAAAAAAAAACCCAGCGTACTCCTTAGCGCCAACTAGAACGACTAGTGAACACATAAATACTCGCGCGGATACATTCGCCAAAGCGCGCCTTTATTTCGCTACATCTTGATAACCTGAATCCCATCGGACAATTATTGTTTTATTTTTCTTTTGTTTTTCAACATTTATCTCGTTTCTGTATTCTTGGATAACGAGCATCCCGAAAGCTGCATCAAGACTCAACCTACTGTTATTATACGCGCTGCTAGTTTTGCACGCGAACGTTAAACTCAAGCGCGTGTTGCTGGCGAAGTTCTACATCCCTTGGCATTAGGACAGTCCCGTCCTTATAACTCGAGAATGCTGTATAAATCCTTTCTCTCATTCTCCCCATATCTTTCGTGTGGACAAGATACATATTTACATATGTACAAAACTAACGAGGAACGATATTGCCGCGGAGAAATAAGGCGTTAAATTATCCTCGAGAAATCCGGATCAGGCAATGTTTCGACACCAGTGTCGACAATCGTAACTCCTCTTCGCTCCTCGTTTCAACTTATTCGTATCTTTATACGCTCCGACACAACATTGCTCTACCCTAATTGAATCCTCAAGAGATACCAACCGTTCGCGAGTCGATAAACTCACAATAAAAGCAATTAATGTTGAAAAACGATATACACGAAATTTATATGATCGTCATTTAGTGAAATTTTTTTTCAACTTTATAACTCAAACGTTGAGTGGCAATTTCTGATGATATTATTTTTAATAATCAAGTGAAATTTACGAAAATTACGTGAAATTCTGATCCGGTACAAAGTTTTTTGTGATTTTACGTGTACGGAGTAGATTTTGAAATTAATGGTTGGTTCGAAGGTGTTATTAGATCCTCTTTGAGGATCCTTTCAATCCTTAGAAGTTCAAAAGGATTTCAAAGTTCTTTGAGGAGAAACGACCATGTGATTTCGTCCTCGCAACGAGTAATCCTGTTAGATGAAGGAATCATTATCAAGTTCAACGACCTTAGAAACTCTCGAAGGCTTCAACGAGCCTGTGAGTAGCCGCGACGTTCAACGAAGACAAAGTATTTTTTTTTTTTTGCTTAACTCTCTCGCTCTATTCTTTATCTATCGTTCTCGCGTCTTCCACAAATATTAATTAATCTTTTCGTTACATTCTCAACCTCAGGGCCAAGTCGTTAGAGTTTCAAGTGGCGTTTAAATCTTTACACACGATTCTTCGGTGTATACCGTTGATTACATATGCCGCGTATCCAAACCTGATGTAATCAGGGAAGAAGCGAGCTTCGAATCAACTAACGGTTGTTTTTCTTTTGCCTTTCGTCCAAGGACGCTCGCCGCGGACGTCCGTAAAATCGGGGCGAGTCGGATGTCCTTAAATTTTTATACAAACAAGTATTTTATTACGAATCGCGCAATTATTAAATTATAATTGCACATTTGAAGGATTTCTCGAAAGGTTTTTCACTCGCCAATGTCCAAACTTTGTCTTTTCTCCTTTTCCCTCTTTTTTTCCTCTTCGACGAGAGCTCCTTCTCTACAGGAACAAACAATCGTACCCGTTGTTTGTACCGGCTCCAGTTTGACTATCTGCCAGTGACGTCACACTCTATCGAGCGAAAAAGACTCGAAGAAACGAGAGAAATCGAACGTGAAGAAAAAGCTAAGATTTGTGTAGCCCCTCGGCGCACAGAACACATTTATAATTTATCCACATTCACGCACAAACACTTTTTTATCAACGTATCCGTGTGTTTCGTGCTGCATAGTTTCTATTCAACAAATTTTATGTCTGTATATTGCAAGGAGAGAGAAAGAGAAAGAGAAAGAGATTGATAAGATGAAATTAGGCCAACGTTTTACCCTCTCAGCTCACGCTTCTTCGCTCAATCATTTTTCCTTTTCCCTGCTCCAGCCACGAAGACGATGATGATCGAAACGCGTTCATTACCCGTTATCGGCCAATACCGCCTCTCTTACGCAGCATATCTATGCATTTATGAAACAACATAGTCATTGAACTCTCTCCTAACTTATTCGCGAACAAGTATATCTATTGTTTATTGTCGTTCACCAACCACGCCAATTCAACCTAATCTCCTAACGTTCGTAATACTCAATTAACTCCAAACGTCATTTAGATTTCTCTCTTCATTTCTTCAATTTCTTTCTCTCTATTCGAATAATAAAATTTTGTAAAAATACTCGAAACTTTGTAGTTTTTGGTCCTTTAATTACGATTTTTACAAATTTATTAATAGAGCAGTTTAAAAAAGAAAGTTCTTAACGCCATGATGCCCAAAAAGAAACACGACCTTTTCTCCCAATTTTCCATTTTTTGTTCATTTTTCTTTTCTTTTTCTTTTTTTTTCTCAGTTAACTCCAAACGTCATTTAGATTTCTCTCTTTATTTGTTCAATTATTTTTCCCTTCATTTAAATAATAAAATTGTGTAAAGATACTCGAAATTTTGTAGTTTTTAGTTCTTTAACTACGATTTTTACAAATTTATTAATAGAGCAGTTTAAAAAAAAGTTCTTAACACCATGATGTCCAAAAAGAAACAATTCTTGACCTTTTCTTCCAATTTTCCATTTTTCGTCCATTCTTCTTTTCTTTGTCCGTTTTATTTTTCTCCAGAGGTAGAGACTGTAGAAAGTACAAGAGAAGTTGGGATTAACGATGTTGCGAAGTAGTTCGGTCGTTTCGCTCGAAGTTTCGCTGAAAAAGAAAAAAAAAAACACAGACGAAATTGGGCCAGTTGGTCACTCGAAATTGACTGCAACGCCCTCTCGCCACTCGCTGATGAGTATCTTTCTCTTTATCGACGTGCAACGTCCTTTCAGTTGCGGATGCTGCGGTTTTTAAGGGTGCAGTCACATTCTCTTCAACATTACAGTCATTCAAAAGAAATAATGTTGAATAACCGTGCAATTATTTCTTATGTGTGTGCACAACAACTTCGAAAACAGTGAAATCGTTCGAAATTGATGCTTGAAACGCGATGGAATCTTGATGTCACGCAATATCAAATAAATTGCAGTAATTCGTTGAATATTTGACACAATTACTTTGTAACAAATGTTATTAAAAAAAAATGGACTTACGAAGCGATTAGTCGTCGTTGTACCTCACGAAATATTTCTTTCCATTGACAATGACTGGCAAAAGTTACCAAAATGTCATTTTAAATATAAAAATATGAATCACAATGAGTCCTGATGAAAACGTAAATATTTATTCAGCTGCATTGTTAATTTTAAAAAATACGTTTGCATCATACCATCAAAAAAATCTTTCCAGTTTCCATATAAAAAAGAAAAACAAAAAAAAAAAAAATAGAAAACAGAAGTGAAAGATGAAAAATGAATATTCGCAGACGTTGCAAAGTGCAACGAAAAGTGCACCCGTGAATTTTTCACCTTTCCGAAACATCGTATCGAGCTCACTCTCACGCCTACGTTCAAGTTGGATGTAATAGTCATATTTAACATCTGTGCGATCTTCTGTCTCGTGTATGTGTCATGGGTCAGTGGCCTCAAGCTATTCTTGGCAAGACCATCTCTTGTTTTCCCTCTTCTATATTCTCATCTCTCTCTGTCTCTCTCTCTCTCTCTCTCTCCCCACCATAGTTTTTTCTTGCATTTGATTTTTTCTCTTTTGCTACATGTATAAATAAAAAAGAATGCATATGCAATATAAACACACATGCAACACACGAGATAGACATTGTTTATTCCTCTGATCTGTCCTCCCTTTTTCTACTTGTGTGAGAATCTTTTATATTTTTGTGAATTTGAAGTGTTGAATTTTGTCTGAAATATAATAATCGGAGAAAATCTTGAAAATGGAAAGACAACACAGACGTATGTTCGGCTCTCGATTTATTTTGACCGACTCCTTCGACGGACGAACACCTCCTGATAATTTGGCGATCAAAATTGCCTCTCGGTCTCCGATCGAGAACTGTTTCCCTTCAATTATTCATCTCATCACACATTTTCTCTTGTAACAACTTTTAACACCTTTTTTTGATATTTCAAATGATTTAGTGCACCAGAAATAAATGTTATTTCGTTGCTTATAAAAGTGCATTAAGTTGAGGTAGAAATTTGAAGGGTTTAAGGCCAAATTGTGGTAATTATGCTAATTACGATTGAATTTCATAATTAGTTGCATTGTCACCGTTATTTTATCTTGAATTACGAATTGTACGCATAACGACAGACACCTGCATCGAGTTTTTCATCGCGACCGATGCGAAAAGGGTCTTTGCAGCGTTGCAAGGTGTATAAAAGGGACAGAAATATTCGTTCGTGTATGCACATACATTTGGTGTGAAGCAATGTATGAGAAAACGAGGAGAATGGAAGGCACACACAGTTGGAGTGTCTCGTGGAATTACACCCTTCGCCCTCTCAACCTCGCCCTTCACAACCCTTCCGAGAGTTCACCGAGACCTTATTCTCGGCCTTGTCGAGACTAAAAATGCGCACTTTTATGTCTATATAAAAAATACACATGTGTCGAGCTCATCATCTCTTCCCTTTTTTTTTCAACCTTCATCCCTTCGAGAACTCTCCCTCTCAATTGACTCATTCCCCACTGCGTCGTGGCTCGCAACCCTTTTACCTTTCCCTTTCGAACACATCCACCGTATGCGACTATCCCTTCATCCTATTTCCCATGCTTCGTCCGCGTTTCATCGTCCCTTATACACGTGCTGTTAAGTTTTTTAACTCCAACTTCATCGTACAAGGGCTTCTCTCTCTCTCTCTCTCTCTCCACTCCTCACCGCCTCAATGCAACCAAACGCTCGTGTTGCACTCGAGAACTTGCTTCAAAGTTTCTTCCTAATGAACTCTCGGTTTTATTCAGAAGGCAGTTTCCTTGCTTTCCCATGTGCTTGCGTTTCCTATGGAATAAAAAAAGTTTATTATGCCTTCCATATATTCGCATTTTACCTGCTGCTTCTCCAAGTCTTCAAACATTTCTGAAAACTGAAGGATGCACATCGTTCGATGAATAGTCATTGAAAATCTTTTTCATTGGCTTTCTCTCTATCCGTATTTTTTTTTTTAACCTCGTATTTTCAAATAAACGTTGTTATTTATTATGCAACAGCTTTTAATTCAATTAAAAAACACAAATTTCTCGACGTATCGTAATTATTTGAGTCTTCGAACAAAAATACACCCCATTTCGTTGAATTGAAATACATTTATGAAAATAGATTGGAATTTTCTTCAAAGAAACCATTTTTATTTAGCTCGATGTAAACTTGACTTAACGCCTCTTTACTTAAAGAATGTTTGGTCTGTATGAAACCGATCGGAGCATTTATTTTTGCTCGAATTTATGATTATCTTTTGAAAAGCATACGAACGAAAAAAATAAACATAAATACGCATACGCATCCGAGACCGAATCTTTTATCCTCAAACTCAATATACCGCATGCTTTCTCCAACTAACTGAGGAAAACGTTTGTACATCTCTCTGATTTATCGCGACGCTAGAGAGTCGAGAATCACTCGGGTCAACGGAAGTCGTTCCTTGGGAGGAGAACGGCGAGTGACAGTTTATAAATCCAATCCTCTTATTCCCTTCTTTACTTTTTTTACTTAATCCATTTAATTCCTTAGTCAATTGTAATACGAAACCTTTGTTATTGAACGATGAACTTTGATGCTTTCTTGATTAAACATCGACGTAAACCTTGATCCTAAGCAATTAAGACATAAATCCTAACTCGATTAATTAGTTTTCTTCCAATTAATCGAATCTGTAATAATCTCTGTAAAACTCAACTGCAAAATTGTGTTTCACCACTTTTCACGCGAAAACCACTAAACCAATTTCAATAAATCTTTCACAGGAGTGAAGCCCAAGATTCAGAATAGGTCGTAGGCCGTATTACATTCCGATAAATTATTTATTCAGGCGAGGTCAAGCGAAAAATTCAATTTTTCATCATTTTTTTTACGTAAAAATTTCTCATGTTATTAAAAAAAGACTATAAATGAAAAACACTTATTACAAATTTGAAGATAATTCCGCAATGAAGAGAATGAGCGGCGGCTGGGGTGCCAGCTCCGAATGGAAATAAAGTTACAGTAATTTTCGTGAATTTGTTCAAATTTTGTAGATTTCAAGTTTTTTGTCATTGCTCATCTCTATGTATATAAAACTCAACTGCAAAATTTCGAGAAAAAAAAACCTAGCGTACTCCTCAGCTCCAACTAAGTGTGTTGCCGGCAAAGTCCGCTGCCGCAGCTAATTATGAAATGAAGATTACCAAATAGCAACTGTAATCTTCATTTTATATCGTTGTCACTCCCAATAAAACAATTTTCTCAAAAATTATAGAAACAGAAAAAAAATGTTATTTTCTTTTTTAAAGAAACGTAAATAACCCAATATTTTTGACAAACTGTACTCTTCTGGATGACAGATCCTGTTAAATACAGACTCAAATTTCAACCAAGAGATTATGTCTTGTCTCGGATTCTCTTTCGTCTCTCTTTCGACCTATTTTCCATGGGTGGCACTAACCTGTGCACGGATAAGTGAACACTATAAACCTGTCACTACTTATCACAGGTGAATGCGGCCATATTAACCGGTCCGAAAAATCAGTTCTAGGGCTCATCGACCCCAAGATCGAGTTCAATAACCCTCTGTACCAATGTATAAATATATATATATATATATATATATATGGAAATATTTACAAGCTCATAGTTAGGTCTTTTCGGTCGTTCACTCCCCGATGATGATCGGCGCGAATCTCCTCGAGGGTATACGAGAGCAAGAGTCGTGCAACGTTTTCGTAACCCTTCTCGCGGGGTTAATTGGCCATTTCGTGACAGACCGTAAAGTTTTTTTTATTTATCCCTGCATCCAGCCAAATTGGACTATTTTTTTTCTCTCTCTCTTTGCGAATGCGTTCTTTTTTATATTTTTGCACATTTCCAAGAATTTTTATCATCCAGTTTTTTAATTCTCATGATTTTTCATAATAATTTCGACAACAGTGCGGAAAAAATGAAAGTTTGCATCGAAATTCGAGATGAATTAATAATAATATGCGACTGCACGACATCGTGGGACGCTGGGGATATGGGACAGTAATTAATTAAGAGCACGACGGGCGTTATTAACCGTTGACAAAATTCAAGCCCCCAATTAATTGTATCGTGGATCAAAAAAACGAAGAAAAAACAAACGTCCAGCAAGCTTTTAAACTCCGTTTCGGTGTTATACATGAGTGACGTGAGCATATACATCCTAAAAGTTCGATGAACTCTTCTCTGGACGCCGCAGAGGAACGTCCAAGCATCGCGGACTTGAACGCGATTACAAATCCATGTTGAGAATTTATTATCTCCTCGCGACTCTCTCCTCGAGTATATGTTCCTCGTCTTTTTCTTATTTTCTCGTTCGATATATAAAGTCACTATTTTTTTTTTTTTTTTTTTTCTTCCATTTTCGCAATGTCGATCGTCTCTGCGGCAACATTTCTTTTTTTCTTTCATCACGGATGCCCTACTTCCGACTGCATTGTCTATAATTAGCAGCCAACGATTTTCGTTCATTGTATACTTTGAGAATAATAAAACATTCAACGTGGAAGTTATCCAATCGATACTAATTCCTACCGAATCGGTAATTAAACTTCATTAATTAACAGCACGTTACAATAATTCCGAGAAAAATAATATCGCCCGTTCCTCAAACCAAATTCAATGAGAAGTTGAGAGCTGGAAGTTTTGCAATGGACGAAAAAACGACCGAATAGTTCTTTTGGGCTTTGATTTTCTTGAAGAAAAATAATTGACCATCAATTAAACGAACTCCAACTAAAAACAGTGGCGAAAAGAAACTATTTGAAATTAATCATTATTAATTAAACTATCAGAAATGAACTATTATTAAAATCCTGGTGAAAAGCAAGCAACTTTCGAAAACGTCTGATGATGAATGAAACTTCGCGATAATATTGGTGAGAAAGCTTATCATTATCATTGGCACTCCCAATCGCGAATTATCCACATTGACTCCTTCGAGATATAAACCACCGAGTGCTATTTATCAGGCGTCTCATGATCGTTTTTTTTTTTTGTTCCTTCTTTCGTTTGTTTTTCTCTCTCACTTCATTAACTCATCGGCAACGAGACACGTGCGTCCGCGAGCACCAGAATTCATTTCCCTCTTTCTTAAACAGGTCTTTGTTTTTCTTAGTAATTCGTTAGAAAGTTGCTACACGCCTTTGTCATTCTCTATGTACATAAAATATATATATGTATACATAGGAGTGGAGATACAAACATGGTCAGAACGATGCTAACACGAGTGAAGATGTTATACGTCGACGAGTTCTTGCTGCGCTTTTCTCGTCTGTTTTCCCTCAGCTGGAATTTCTTTAGCGTTATGTTGGTCAATGTATTTATTATGCCACGCATTTTCTCTCGATTCTTCCTTGCGTTTTTTTCACCGTACTCTTTCTTTATTATTTTTCCTTATTTTATAGAATTTCACGATCATTTGTTATTTCGTGGGAATGAAAAGCTTAGAAAAAATGTTCGCAGTCCCTTTTTGTCATCGTCGATGTAACTTTTGGCGACTGGAAATGACGTTATCGCGTTCACCCTCATTTCTCATGAGAACGAACTGTTTCGTTGTTTCTTTTTCTTTTTTTTTTAACGATTATACTCCGAAATAAAACGTAACGAACTCACGAAAATTATTCGACGGGCCAAATTGACCCGGCTCGACCGCGACGAAAATTCTGACGTTTCGACCACTCACGAACCTCAATTGCAACAGTACTTTGCACCAAATCATATACATTTGTATATTGCATGCGCTACGACGTCACAGGGCCTAAATAAGGGGCGGTTTGGCCCATCGTCGTCCTAATCGTTTATACCAACAACCACTCCAAAACTCATCATTTATTATTATGAAAAATTGTCCCAGAACGTTGACCCTCTTCTTTGATATTAAGATTTGCAACCGCGTCAAGAATTCACTCATTTAATTACTTCGTCGACGCTTTATCATCCTCGAAAATAATTCGTCGTACAATTTTTTTCAATTTGTTAATTTTGCTCCGCATCTGTCAGCACAAACTTTTGACAAATTGGAGTTTGAAAAAGTGTTTTTTATTTTTGGTCAATCAATTGTTCGAATATTTGATAAATATTATTTTATTTATGTTTTTTCACATTTATTGTTCACCGAAAATTGGAATTTCTTCAAAAATCTTTCTCCTCCGAAAATTGTGACACTGCCGAACCTCACAAATCGAAATTCAAACGAAATAACACACAAATATTTCCGTCACCAGAACGAATACACGAAATTCAATTTCACAAAGAGTTTCTTTAACGTAAACGTTCTTGAAAATTGTAAATTAACCTTCAACGCAAATTGAAATCGTAATGAGCCTTTTTTCCCAACGAAATTCTCATCTCCGTATCTTGTTTTTTTTGTTGTTGTTCTTCTGACGAAATTCAGAGTGGAAAGCACGGCTCTGCAATTGGTCTGTCCGCTGGATTCTCGTCCGGTGCAGCTGGTCTTCCGAGGATTGCAGGTGTTCAAGGAGAAGCGTACTCTCCTCCGAGATGTTTCCGGGGTTGTCAAACCCGGCGAATTGTTGGCTGTTATGGGACCTTCAGGTATTATCGATTTTATACATTAAATCCATACTTTTTTTTGTATTTATTTTTCAAAAAACATTTAATCGATTCATCTTTACAAAAATAAAAAATAAAAATTGATAAAATGTGTAAAAAATGATTCTGCGATCTAATAATTCGCCAAATTAGTGAATTGTTTTTTTTTTTTTCGTTATTAATTTTTGTCATGGTGTTAAAGGTTGTGGAAAGACGACTCTGCTGAATTGTCTCTCAGGACGAGTTGGTTTGGACGCCGGAGAAATCTGGTTGAATCGCGAGAGGCTGACAAAACGATGGCGTCGAAGAATCTGTTACGTGCAGCAGCAAGACGTATTTTTTCCCGATCTCACTCTAAGACAAACGCTTGAGGTGAGTTGTTGAATGAAAAATAATATTTCAAAAAAGTAATACGAGATGTCTGATTAAAAATCGAACCAAAATCAAGCCACAATATTCAAATGAACCTAAAAAAAAAAAATGTTCGTTTAAAAATATTATTAAGCCAACGAAATCAAAATTACGAAGATTCCAAAGAAAAATCGGCAAAGAAATTCAGCAATTAAAGAATAATTCCTCTCAACGAAATAAAAAAAAGCCATAATCGATAGAGTCAACGATTTCCCTGTAGATGTTCCCGTCCATTGCTGTAAATTTCTCCATGTAGCCTCACGGACATAAATAACGATTTCTCTGCTCGGAGACGCGTTCTCATCCTGAGCTTTTCACCGCGTCTTACCGGGCGTAGATTACATCCGTAAATTTCTAGATTCAAAGTCCGGAGAAAAAGTAAATAGACAGGAATTGAGTCGCGGCGGTAAGCAACAGTAGTTTATCGATCGGTAAACGGAAGGAGTTGAAGTTCGGGCCGAAGGAGAATAAAATGGAATAAATGTTCGCAAGTTGTTTCGTACTAAATAACGAATAGCTCCGTTTTCTCAACACTTCGCGAAGCGAATCTCGTTGTGCCTCGAGAGAGGACTCGTTCCTCGATCGGGGCCAACCACGATAATCTATCGGCCGTCTATAACGCACTTACAAAAAATATATAAATATATATACGTCTGTTCGTACCGACGTCTAAGTATATTGCTTTTACTATTTGCCGGTGATGGAAGTAGCTCTCGGCTCTCGTCGTATCGCTCAACGATATCTAATACGCATCGTGTTGCGCTATTTGCCGCTGCTCCGCCCTAAGACCTCGTGTATGTTTCTAAGACGCGTGAAAGCTGACGCAACGCACACTCTCCTCGGGCCCAACTTTACGATAGACCAACCAGGAAGTCACTATCTGGATCCTTTAGAAAATATATTACACTCTCCAAATGACAAATTCAACCTCGTGTCATACACGGCTATTATAATTAACATCGTTTTTACGATTATTCTCAATCCCGATTAATTGCGATGCAGTTATTATCGTGTTGGAATTACTCGGAGAAAATGAAAATAAGAAAACTTTTTGTCGGACATCGTAAGGAACTCCTTTGAACCGTAGATTTTTCGTTACGTGCAATCCACTGACGATTTTGACTGAGGTTTTTTGGAATCGTTTATTACGATTCGGAACTCGAAATTCGGAAATTCGATACTAATTGTGGTTTTTTTTTCACTTTTTTTAATTTTTTCAAACAAAAGCTACTGTGAGAATAAATTTGAAAAAATTCTGTAATGTTCTTTCGGGTGTGTAGAGTTTTTGGGAAAATTGACATTTCGATTTTCGAAGTAGTTTAGTAGGAAACAAACTTTTTCATGAAAAAGTATGAAATTTCATGGACCGTAATGAAGTTCGAATTTTGATAAAGGTAAAATGACATTATTTGGCAAATTATAATATTCCTGTGACTCGACTTTGAAGTTGAATGCCCAGAAAAACACTGGATGAAGCATTAATTCAAAAATTCGTCGTTTCAATGAATCATGCCAATTTCTACCATGAATTTGGGCATAAAATTGACTCTGCAATTTTTCCAGTATGACTAAACGTTCAAACAGTGAATATCGCGATCGAAGGCTTCTTTTGAAAATGAATTACGATCCCTCGGTATTTTTGTGACAAAACTTTAATTCATTCGTTAGGAAATGTAAAGAAAAGTCTTTGGAAAAGTCGACAGTGAGAAAACTATTTTTATCGATAAATATATCACATGAATTATTTCATTATTAAGTCTGAACGACATCGAACCCTGCTGTGAATCATGAAATACGAACTTCTATTAAATATACACATTTATATGCGTTGCTTCGTGTGTGTGTGCACGTAGGAAGTTTCCCTGTAGTTGCACCCTTCTCGTTTCAATTTACCGATAGAATTTCATCGAGGAAACTGCACACAAACGCGTCCTTTGTCGATTATGACCATGAACGATTCCGCATAACGCGTATATACCGAGCGTACAATCCACGCGGTCGTTCAGGAATTTCTTCGAACGACGATATGCGGAGCCTATCTCGCAAATACCACAAAAATTGGAGCACCGTTATGTGTCCTCGACTACGCCCTCTCGATCTTCCTCATCCTCGTGCATATCGCCATGTGCTTATACATTATTATACATATATATTGTTTTTTTTTTTAGTCGAATGCGTGTGTCGAGACATTGCCATTTATCTTCATACGAAGCATGGAGTTGACTCATTGGTTCGAACCATTTTTTTTTGCTCCAAATCGTTCACGAATTATTATCTTGATTATTTCATTTATTTTTTAATAACGCTTCACGAAATATAAACATTTGTTTACGTTGCTTGGCTCCCCTATTTTGCGGACAAAAATCAATGATTTTTGGTTTTCAAATTGTTAATTAAGGCCAGACCGAACTTTTGGAATGAATTACGAAAATTTTATCATTTTTGTTTCCCCAGCAGATTTAATTTGTGTTTGAATTGCTTTGTTTTGTTTATTATTTACGAAGTTTATGGTTAAGAGCAAAATGTAGTTCGAGGATAAAAATTCAGAAGCAAGTTCGTTGCTCCACTTAACCTTATTTTGTACTTGTTTGTTTTTTGTCACAACAAAAGGCAACTGAGGTTTGTCGATCACACGCGATACCAAAATGCCAATCCCTCCCAACGACCGTTACGGAGCTCACAGTCTTCTGTAACGATTTTCTCTCTCTCTCTCTCTCTCTTTCTCTTTTCTCTTCCCCTTTCTCTTCCATGTTCCTCTTTTTTCCTTTTTTCTCCGGTGCCCTCAGTGGAGGAGGGCATTCGGTTTGGATGACGTCATAATTTGGTCAGTGAACCGTCCCCGTGCACCGTCCTCTTACGTGCTTCAAAAACATTTGGCGCCCGCGAACGGGCTCTTCAACTGCTTGCTATACTTAAATGTACGACATTATCCCTCAACTCGGCCACTTCTTCATTCCCCTGTCAAAATTTACCGCATGTTCCTTGTAATTTGCCAGCTTCCAATTATCACCTCAATCTACTTTTTGGCAATTTTCTTTTCCCCTCCCCTTTTTTTATTATTATTATTTATTATGTGGATGCACTTTTTTCGATATTTATTCACGTTCCAAGATGCTATTTTCGAGCATAAAAATAAATTGCGCACAAGTCCCTCGCTCTTATTATTTATTGAATTTATTATTCATACATTCGATCTTTTATGAAAGAAAAAAAAAATTGAACTTTGGCATTAATTCGAAATCTTGATTCCAATGAATAATAAGAAATTAAAACGAGCGTCAAAACAACCACTAGACTTTTCTCACTGACCGTGAAAAACATAGCGATAGAGATAAACGGAAGATTTTTTTTTTTTTTCTTTCATGGATCTTGACTGTGACGTTACCGTTATCGCGACGTTTTAAGTATCGTCGTGATCTCTCTAGAGACTTTCGGATAAGCAATCGTTTCTTTGATCCCGAGGAGGCTTTGTGATGGTCAGGAAAATAAAATAAAGAGAGAGAAAGAGACGGAGCTTTTCTATTGTGATTGTTCAATTAAATACACCGTTTCTATAATTATTCCTCCTGTCTCACGACCTGGAAGACGATTAAAAATGTAGAATCGGACCCACTGGTACAAACTTTCATTCCACACCATCGACGAACCTTATCTTAATTATTTTTTTACTCCGATTTCCATCATTGACGATTTTGAGAATTGATCTTTCTTGTTTCCGGTAATCGTGTTAATTATCCGGTCAAATAATCGTTTATCGTTACGATAAAAATGAAAACGCGTAGAAGTGGAGTTCCGAAACCATAAATCGTCGTTTGTCATTGTTTTTTTAAATACTTTTCTCTCGAAAATAAAATTTCAGACGAAACTTCAGTACAGATCGAAATTCTCTTTGGAAAACCCCGATTTTTGCATAAATTTTGCACAACTTTGCACAATTAATGAAATATAAAGAAGTTTTATGTTTAAATGGTTAAGTGGTTTTTTTTTTTCTGTTACATTTTTATCTGAGATGAAGAATCCAACAAAATTATTAATCAGTATAAAAAACTCCAGGAGGCTTTGGAGGATTTTTTCCAATTCAGAATTCACGAAATTCGATGATTTTTCAATTAAATTTCAAAGTGGGCTGTGCGGAAATATCTTGTAGAATTTTGTGACGAAATTGAAGAAGGAAAGATCGAAAACTGTTCGTTAAAAATGGTCCATCGTTAAGGAAATGACGTTTTGACCCAAATAAATCAAATTTCAGAACCAAAATTGAACAGAATCTTCGTAAAGTTCTAGATTTTGTAAATTTTACACTGACAAAGTCCCTCAACAATTGATTATTACGTTATTTTACTAATTAAAAACACGAAAATACCAATTTGATTGACTTTATTCAACAAAATAACGGATCATTTCAAAGAAAATTTCGTTTTATGTCCAAATTCGAATCGAACAAATCGTAAAACGGTGTTGAATTCGAGTTCAGTGAGACATCGACCTGCTGTGGGAGAGAAAAGGGCTGAGGCAAAAGCACTTAACGCGTTAGGTCTGGGCATAAAGGCGCTTATGGTTGTCAGCCTTCGCTGCATAATCCATCGTATAAAGAGCAGTGTTGAATGGGCTACGTGAAGAAAGTGTGTCTTACGGTTGGGAAAGGGATCCTACGTGCGAACCGACATGAAACCGATGGTCGTGTTGTGCTCGAAACGAGAAAAGGTGTGGCAATTGGATATAGATTTATAATGTGTTCTGCAACGCTGTAATTCAAATGAGTTCGAAAAAATTAAATCATTGAAATAAATCGTAAGAATATTAAGAAAAAAATAACGAAAAATTGAAACTGGAGCATAATCCATGAATTATGAAACATTTCGATAAAACCATAGTCATTTTTTCATCAAAATACATCGAGTTTGTTGACCCGAAAACTTCGCTACGGATGAAAATAATATTTTCCCACAGCCAAGCACTACATTTTTTTCGCCTCTCCAAAGATCATCGTAAAACAAAAATAATAAAAATAATAAAAAATGGTAAATAAAAAATACGCTACACACAATGCGTTCCTCGTTAAAAGAACATTGCCCCTTCGAGTACATGACGAGATATCTATAATAAGAGAACCTATTCTCTCTTTTGCTGCACACACCCACGATCGCATCAAAACCTTTTTTTTCACGTTTTTTTTTTCCTTTTATTTCCACTCACGACTCTTGCGTTTGGCCTGTTTTTCGTGCTCATATTTAACCGTGCAAGTCCAAAAATACATTTTTACAAGTGTGCGAGTGAGTTGTGAAAAAAAACACACACACTACAGAAGAAAAAAATTTGCTCGTGGAAATTCTCACCGAGCCCACAATTATTTGTGTGCAATTGACACAGATGACATTTTCAGATGTCAAGAACCAGAGAATGCATCTGTAACGAGAGAGAAATTTTAGTTTTCTGACGAAAAAAAGTCTCTTGTTCAGTCCATTGTTTTATCAGCAAAAATAATAATGAAGATTCAGCAGGGATCCAGTTAATCCTTCAAAGTTTGCGTCATTCGAAAGCAACAATGTTCTCTTATTTTTTTGTGTTGAAATTAACATCCAGTGGAAATTGCGATGATGTTTAAAAATTTGAGGAATTCGTAATGGAGATTTTTCGTTGGATTCCAATGATGCAAACTCTAATGCAATTGAAATGAACTTATCGAGAAGAAATATAAAGAACCGCATATTCACAAATTCTCAAACGTCTATGTCACGCTTTTGTGTATATATATTTATATATCGTTACGGTCGTTTCTGCCCGGGATGCTTGTAATCGAAGCTGCGGGTTCAACAAACTCTCTCTCTCTCTCTCTCTCTCTCTTTCTCTCTCGCTCTCTCTCTCTCTCTCTCTCTCTCTCTCTCTCTCTCTCTCTCTCTCTCTCTCTCTCTCTCTCTCTCTGCGTGACTGAAGTAACATCGTCGCGTATGGTGAAATGTATATACCGTCGTCGTCGTCGTATAACATGCACGGTATCGCATCGAATCCAAAGCAGTCGCGAGGAAAAGAGTCTTTGATTTCAAACAGTTGGTGCAGTCGATGTGGACCGTGCTTGGTCAGCCTTGCACGAGAATATGAAACACTTTGTTTTCTTTTTTTTTCACTTTGAGATCCACAAAGATTGCATCTCGATCGTAATTTTTTACGATTTTTCGAGCTATCGTGTTTTATTTTTATTTTTTGTATTTTTTACGAGCGAATGTAATTTTAGTTATTACGATACGAAAAACTAACAACGAGCGACTATTTTTCTCGCTCTTTCGGCAAAAAGCAGTTGCTGTAAGAACTGCCCCGATGTAACACTTCAGTTTTCTCGAATTCATTATTATTAAAAGAAACGAATTTGGAATCGTAATATATTCGAGGATCATTTTCCGAGCGATTCCTGCTCCGAGAGGCTGAAAGTGAGGAAAACGTTTTGGTAGCGTTTAAAAATGAGGAAAAAATATTGAAATCTGGTATCTGCTCAATGTGACAGGCGTGAAAATTATTTTGAGTTTATTTTTTAACATTTTTCGCCTCTCGAAAATGCCGCGTAGAAAAAAAAGGCCCGACGATGGATATTTTTCGATCTGAAAACTGTCAGAAATGAAAAATCCAAAAAGTTGATTAATCAGAGAGAAAAGCTGCCCTCGGCTATGGACGATTTTTTTGAACCCAAACAAAATGACAGCACAAATGACACAAAATAAAAAGCTTCCACCCCCCACTTAGAAACGCCATGAAGAATAATTTGACAAATTAAATTCTTTTTTATAAAAAAAAGGCTGCAGCAACCGGAATAATAAAAATATTGAACCAACAAATTAACAGGATGTTTACAAGAGTCTAAACTTATCGATGTTTAAAAAAAAAAAAAAACAACTGGTTTTCAAACAAAAATGTTCGTGACAAAGTGTCTAAAAGGCTCTAAACGAATGGCTCACGAAACACCTACAAATTGTACAGTTTCGTAATAGAATGGAAGTAAAGTCGATGAACGAGATGAAACGGTACATCACGTATTTCCTACTATATATATAACGAAGAGAAGGAGAAAGAGAAAGAGAAAGATGATCAAATAACGGCACCTTCCTTTCCGTCAAGGCCCAAGGGAAGGAGCAAGCTCAGTGGGACAAGAGGTAAGAGAAGCAAAGAAAAAAAAACGAAAAAGGAGAGAAAGAAGAGAAGAAAGAATGGAGTCAAGGAACGAGTCGATCTCTCGAGATGACTCGGAAAGTCCTTCTTGTTACTGATGACAAGGCCGATGAAAAAAAAGGAGGAGGAGGAGGAGGAGGAGGAAGATTCGGTTTAACTGTACATCGTGTTGAATTACATTTAATACGTAATCAAAGAAGCCACCTATTCGTGTGTTGCCTCTGAGAAGAAGTGAAGCAACGGTGAAGCAACGACGAGAGAGAGAGTGAAGAAAAAAAAATAGAACGCTTGCTTATTCTCCGAGACCCGATGAAAGCACGAGTGAACTTCTCTTCATTTAGAATCTCGATGAATCTACGAAGCGGCGCAGAAGAGAAGAAGAAAAAAAAAGAAGAAGAAGAAAAAAGAGAAACACTAAACCGGTAGATGTCCGTGTATAAAGCTCCGCCACGAAGTGGCACGTAATAAACCATTAAGGAGACTTTGGTTCATTAAAATTCTGACAAGCTTGCTAGCCCTAGCACCTCGTCATTAACACCTGCATGTAACAGTCATGGACAAAAAAAAACACATATTACATTTTGAAATAACTTGACGAAGACGAGACCTAATTAATGCGATTGTCATTCAACGCCAACCAATTAGACGACATTTTTTCCCTCTCGTTGCTCGTGGTTCGCGAAGATAACTCTTGAAAGTTTAATTTTTTGATTAAATCATTAAAATTCACTTGGTATTTTCGGTCAAGTTGAATTTATTCGAATCTTGAATTTCTGCTCGAGTTGAAATTCTTCATTTCTATCAATTTCCCGATTTTTTATTCTTCTTTTGATGATGAAAAAAAAATCATCATAAAAAGATCGTTTAGCAAAATAATGAAAATTTGCAAATACACGTGTTTCGTATTTTTAGTACATGCCAACAAGATTTTGGTCCTTTGCCAGAGTTCAGATTATTTTGAAATATTTACAACTAAAATAAAAAAAAGAATAAAAAAATTAAGAAAAAAATTACTTCGTGTCAATAATAAAGTGTCACTGATCAACGTTTCTGATATTTTTAACACATCAGGCCAAAATAAAATACACACCTCGTGACATTGAGTTTCTTTAGCTGTAGAAAAAATAAGAACAATTTCTTCGTAATAATAAAAACCTAGTTTCACATGTTGTATATTTCTACTTTGTGACAAGTTTTTTTTCTTGTCACGACATGGAACTCCCGCCGTTGAAAATATTGTTGGATTTTATCGAGAATCTTAAGCCCGGACAAAAAAAAACACGTCTATTAAAGCAGAAGGAATTCCGGAATATACCCTTTGATGTTTCCTGTCCGTAACGAAGATATTTGGGAGTGTTGCCAATCTTGAAAATTGTGTGGAACGAGAAAAAAGGAAATGACGAAACAGGAACGTACATTTCATGATTTATTTAGTGAAAAACAGAAGAAAAAAAACATGAAATTCACCTAAAAATTAATGTCACTATAATAAACTCGTACAGACTTAATTTTGTCAACAATTCTTTCTACTGAAATTATTTTCACGTATTTTACAAGACAAAATAAACATTTTGACACTTAAGGTCTTTTTTTTCCATAAAATTACAACCTCTTCGAAGAACACTCCAAAAGATTATTTAAAATTGCCACTGTTTGATATTTCTAATGCCCAAAGAACATTCAAATTGCAAAACAGGAATTTCTTTGATGCATACACAAATTTCTGCGTAATGAGGTCAGCTGTGGATTTAGCAATTGGTCGATTTATTCATCTCGTGTCTTTTAAAAACGATGTATATATTGTAAACGAAGATGTAACGAGAATATGATGTTTCAATTTTAGTACCAGGCGCGCCTAAGGCTTCCGGATGCACTTTCACACTCACAGAAGATGCAGTGCGTCGATCATATCATCGAGGTTCTCGACCTCGCTGCCTGCCAGGATACCAGTAAGCATTTATTTACTATATGTAGCCCAGTAAGCTTGCACAGGGTGTTTCAAAAATTGTACCTTAAATTTACGACGGTAGAGACAATCCTGAAATTCTAGCAGGAAAAGTCCTTAACGATTTTTCTCTCTGATGCAAAGTTCAAAAGATATTAATAATTTATCATTACTGATCCAATAAGTCGTCAAAATAAGAAAATTTTGTTCCTGGTTCCCTTCAATGAGCTCCCACGAACGTTTCTATCTTGATTTTCGTATTTTTTATCAATTAGTTTTTTTATTTAAACTTGCAATAAATTTTAGAAGGTTTGACCGAACGAAAGTTTAGATATTTATTGATAAATATCACAGTTTTCGGTAGTTTAGGTATAAAACTTCCTTAAGGATCTGAAGGACCTTAAAATTTGTCTCATTAATCAATAAATACCACCGACGACTCTTTCATTGACACTTGACACTTCAACTTTTTGACTGTAACTTTGGGACACCCTGTATAACAATAAAAAAGTTCTACAGTTAAATGCATGAGCACATACACAAGCCAAGAAGCCATAAACCAATTTCACGTGGATCGACGTTTAGATGCAGTTGAAATCCCGAGGCGCCTCCACCCAATTCGCATTTCCATTTCTCTCTTTATTCGTATACACAGACTGCAGAGATCACATCAGCCCAAAATCTCGAACACATATTTCTCTCTCGAACATTCCACTTTATTCGTATCACGTGCGCACTTTCGAAACTCTAATAATTTGCCAGCACATGAGTCATCGAGGTTCAATCTCTACTTTGAATTCGATAAAGAAAAAGATGTAAAAAAAAATTGAGTGTGGCACCTGGTGATCGTGAGGTGAATCTGAGAAATATGAAAAATCGTTGGCTGTTGATGGCTCGGGAAAAATTTCAATAATTTTTATTCCCATCGCATGAGACGAAACCCTTCCGCACCAAAAAATGTCTTTTTTTGCTGCTTTATAATTTCACACATTTCGGTTACGATAAAAAGCTTAAAAAAAATCTTTTTTTTCCCCCCACAGTTGTCGGTGACTACACGAAGAGAGGATTATCCGGTGGTGAAAAAAAAAGATGTAGTATAGCCTGCGAATTACTCACAAATCCTTCCCTCATGCTACTCGACGTGAGTATTTTTTTATTTTTTTAAATCACGTTTCATTCAATTTTTTTTAATTCCTCATTTACATTTTTACTATTTTTCCAGTGATCTCGATTTTTTTTATCACGTTTCGTTCAATTTTTTAAAAATATTTATTAACCACCAATTATTCGTACGTGAGGGTAAAATCCTAATTTACATTTTTACTTTTTTTTATATTCAGGAACCAACGAGTGGTCTCGATTCACATTCGGCACAAGCTCTCATATCGAGATTAAAAAAGTACGCGGAACAGGAGGGCAAAAGTATCGTCGTGACAGTCCATCAACCAAGCTCGAGAATGTTTCACAGTTTTAGTAAACTTCTACTTCTTAGTCGTGGCCAAGTAGCTTATTACGGTTCCACGTCGAACATAGGAAGGTTTTTTGCCACAATTGGACTCACCCTACTGCCACATTATAATCCAGCGGATTTTATACGTAAGTCATTATTTTTATTATCAATAAAACTCGTTTAAATCGTAAAATAAAAATAAAAAAATTCTAAAGAAGTTAAATAATAATTTTTATAAAATTCTCTTATGTTTTAAATCATTTAAAAATTAAATCAAAATAATTCAATTGCATTTTGCTCCTCGTGATGGCTTAATTTTTTTTTTTTTCGAATTTGAGTAACGTTTAGAGTTTCTATGAAATAATAATTGTAAAAATTGTTTTATTCCAGTCGAACAAATAAAGGGACCGGAAGAGGTTCGAGAGCGCATCGTTGGTGCGGCGAGAGCCGCAAGACAGGGACCCGACTGCCCACCGGAACTTCGTCCGGAGTATAATCCCAGCCAACATCCGCTCTGTGACCATCTCATCCATTATCACGAGCATCGTATTACCCACAACGGTATTATAGCCATTATGTGCATCGCCCTTGCAAGCGATATCCACATTAATTTTTAAATCGCATATGTATGTACATTTAGATGAAAAATTTTTAGTTAAACAGAACCACGTTTGGAACTAAACTGCTTCGATCAACTGATGTTGCACTTAACGAAAAAAAAACTACTCGACGTGACGATATTTTTTCACTCCTTTTTCATGAAAAGACTATTTTTTTGGTGGAATTTTTCAACATTTTGCAATTAAATATTTTCCATGCTGAAAAAAATGCGATAAAAATGTTTACAAAATAAATTATTGGCTAAAATTGAATTATTGCTGAAAGCTTTAAGTTGCTAGAGGAAAAAAAAAGAATCCATTGTTATCAAAATACAATTGACTGTTTTTTCAATGATTGAAACTAAAATATTGTAATTTATTTCAAAATCTTAGTGTAAAATATGAAATCGAAATGTTTGCAATTAAGAAATTAGTTGAGAAAAAAAGTAGTTTATTAAAGTGAAGTATAATCGACGATAACTCGGGTTTGCTACTCGTATTAGTTAGCATCTGGAGTGAACCACTCGAGAAAAGTAGTGTGCAATAACGGGTTGTAATGCTCTTGTTCTTATCGTTTGAAATGGGCTTATATTATGCGTAACGAGCGCTTATCGTTAAACACTTAATTATATCGTTATAAACGTTCGAACGAGTGTTAAATTCCGATGTATATGTTTGCTCAGTGGAACAACTAAAGGAACCTCGGTTCGTGACCAGTTTGTCGCACGTTAATTGTTGTGGTAAAACGACCAGTCGTTTTTTCGAAGGATTATTGTTTTTCGGGTCAGAAATGGTTCCAGGAAACTTATGAATCATTAAAATTATTTATTTCAGTTTAAAAACGTAAATTCAATCTTTAGGAGAAGGAAAATTATCAAAGGATCTATTTTAGCTAACGAAATATTTAACAATTTTGCTACAACGTCAAAACGACTCTTCGGCATCCGTTCAATGATATTTTTAATGCGATAATGACACGAAACCACTGAACTATCAATCACGCTAGTCAACTTAACTCACGCGACAAAGCTATCTCGAAAAACAAAATCTAATCTATTATTTTTATAGTTTTAGTTTATCTAATCTTTCTACTTTTTTGGCAAATCTCAAGCCAAATTGGCACGTTTATGATTTTCTCCAAAATCAGATTCTTTAAGAAAGCAGCGATAAAAAATATCTTCACAATAATGGCCTAATATTTTCTGTTCAATTTCATTCTTCGTTGTTGATCAAACAATTGGATTCATGGTTTTTGGAAATTGTAAACTTCATCGAGATTTCTAGCTTTGATTCTTATTCGAAAATGAATTCATTTTTTTCTCCATCATTTTTTGAATAAAACATTTTTTTACCGAGACAGAAAAATAGACAAGAAATAAAAAACTTCATGCAATTCCTTTAATTTGAATTTTTATTAATTTTTTTTTTTTCTTTTAAATAGTCAAGGAGGACGAAGGTCGTACACTGTGGCTGGACACACAGAGTCATGCGAGCAGCAGTGCGAGTTCAGCAGATGACGATTATACCTGGCACTGGCCCACGAGCTTTTGGTCTCAGTTTAAAGTGAGTTTAAACTGAATATCTTCAAAAATGACTGACCCACTTATTCGTTTTGAAATCTCCAAAATATATCGATTTTCATTCAGTCAACGAATAAACATTTGATCAACATTTTCGACAAACATTTTTCATTCACAATAAAATCGAAACTTACGAATCGAATTAAAAAAATAATAATTCGTCTCAATATGTCAAGATTCATAAAATGTTGGAATGAATTTTTTTGTTTTTCCTACAATTTTCTCGGACCACCTGTTGGACGTTCATATACTAAAGTATAAAAAAAGCATTTTTAAAAACTGTGACTATCTCTGCGTGTCTAATATCATTTCAAATAATCTATCGTGACCGGAGGATCAAAGTTTCTCCGCACACCTTATTGTATTGTATTCTTACTCGAATAAACGAACAAAACAAAGAGCGAACGTGAATAATGTCGTAACAAAGAGAGTTTCGACGACGACCACGATGTCGGGCTCGCGTGTGCTAGAGAAAAATCGAACTAGGCCACGTTTTACGCGATACGGAATAACCAGATAATCATTTGCCTACCGGTACTATGCACACACACACACGAGACACTTTTATATCCATTTTATAATAAATATTATATTAATTTTATAAACAGTAATGAAATGTGTTATAATCCTTTGGAAAATTGAACTCGTTGAATAAAGTCAAATTATAGCTTCCAAAACAAGTACAAAATTGTTGAAAAAAATTAAAAGCAAAGAATTTGACGTTTACCCTGTTGTTGGCCTGTCAATTAATTTGGAAGTTAAAAAAAAAATTAGAAGAATCAATTTTGTGTGGTCGATCGTGTAAAAAAAAACCGAATCTTCGTTTTATTGTTCTCTGTCCAGTTTAAACGGTCCCACGAAATAAATGGCGATTAAGTAACAAGAAATAATCCAAAGTCGACTCTGTATTGCTAAAAATAAATCTTAAGGATTTTAATTATAGAAAATTGTGGAGGAAAAGCTTGTAAAAGTGTTATTCAAAAATTGATTTGATTCGCAGGTATTATCGGAGAGAAATTTCCAAGAGGCACGACCGAGGATGCTGTCTCGACTAAATTGGCTACAAACGATAGCCCTCGGTCTTATGGCTGGTCTCCTCTGGCTCAGACTACCCAGAACCGAAGCAGCTCTTCATGACATACAGGGTTGGATGTTTTTCAGCACAACTTACTGGATGCTGTTTGCCCATTTTGGTGCATTGTCTAGTTGTGAGTTTTTTTAAAATTCTTATTGAAAAACGAAAAAATCTACCAATTTCATTTCACAAATATAAATTCCTTCTCTGTCTCCCATCGATTTTTTTATTTTCATTGATTAATTCGATAAATTCCGCAGATTGAGTAATAGACATATTTATTGTTTCAGTATTAAAATTATTTAAAGAAAAAAAAACAAACAGTGGTAACAGAAAATTTTTTCAACTAGTGTCACAAATAATTAGTTTTTTTTCTATTTTTTTTATTATCGTAAATGTCGACGTTTAACATGACTCAATGACTCACACTAAATCTTTCAACAGTTCCACCAGAACGTGAGGTCATCAATAAGGAAAGAATGTCGGGTTCGTATCGTCTATCGGCTTACTACCTGGCGAAAATGGTGGGCGAGTTACCACTGACAATAACACTGCCAGCTGTTTATCACATTATCAGCTATCCAATGTTGGGCTTCCACAGTCCAGCGGTATTCGTCACCCTTCTCGCCTTCCTTCTTCTCAATACCGTCGTTGCGCAGGTAATTCATTTTCAGCCATTTGTTTATCTACAATTTCATCAAAATCGTGTTCGATTTGAAACTAAAATGATAAAAAAATGAAAAAACAGCAAAAATGTATCAAGAAATTAATTGACTTCTCATTCGACATGTTTTTGTATTATAAAATAAAATAAATAAATTAATGTAAAGATTTCAAAGAAACGAGGCTCCTGAAATTTTTTCTGGAAATTCGTTTCTTTGGAATAGAAAATATTTTTTAAATACTGACATTCAAATGCTTTTTTCTTTTTTTTTTTAACTGTGAGAAAATCTCGACATAATCACGTTCACTAAAAATGCTAATAAAGTTGACTGACTTAAACTCGTGTTTAACTTTTTGGCTGGTTTTTGATGAAATTTCATGCACCAATTGGCAATACTAAAAATGAAAACTGATTGGATTGAAATGAATAGGTATTTAGTCAGTTGAAAATCACATAAATCTCTCAACAGATAAAATCCTAGTATTTAATGTCAAGCAATATAGAAACTGATAAGTAAAACTTTCTGTTTTTGTCTCGTTCCACGCGTTCGTGTTCTGCCCACTCAAACGTACACATCCAATACACGTAAATGGTGCAAACAGAGCGTCGGTTTCTTCGTGGGAGCTTGCTGTCTGGACCTACAAGTTAGCATAACGGCATCGGCTCTCTACACCCTTGCGACCCAGTTGCTCGGTGGCTACTTGGCCACTGCTGTCCCACCTTGGCTCGCATGGGCCAGATACGCCAGTATGGTTCACTACGCCTATCAGAACATGCAAATACTGGAATTTGGCGTTGGTGATCCGATTACGTAAGTTCTATTACGTTTATTTTTATCATTTTCTCCGCTTTCCCCATGTTTTCTCTCTCTCTCTCTCTCTCTCTCTCTCTCTCTCTCTCTCTCCTTCTTCCTATTCACAGCCCACGACAATATAAGAACGAATTTTAATCTGGAATTATATGAATAAAACAAACGCAATGTTTATAATTGTGGAAAAATTTTTGAATTGTCTGACAATTTGATGAAAAATTATCTCAATGAAAAATATTGAAGAATTTAAAAGAATACAAAATAATGATTTCAAGGTTCAAAGTTCAAAGAAATCCAAAGTTTTTTAAATTTAACGTGTAATCTTATACAAGAAAGTGAAATTTTAACACGAAAAGTTTGATCTCCATTGAAATACTCGTTGATAATTTGATGGCAGATCAAGAATTCATAGTTTAGTAAAAATCTTTTGCTGCACGAAATACTAAAATCAAAAAAACACCATAAACCTCGTCTCGTTTGATGAAATAATAAAAATGAATCGAGATAACCGATGGTAGTTAAATGAGTGAATAAAAATAATAAAAATTAAATTGTCAACAGGTGTTCACAGCCGAGTAAATTTTTGGAGTGTAAGAACGGAACGACGATACCATTATCGGCGATTCTGGACAGTCAAGGTGGCTCGAAGGGTTCGGGTCTTCCGCTCTGGGCGAACACAGCGGTGCTACTTGCATTCCTCGTAGTATTCAGAACCCTGGGTTATCTAGTTTTACGTTATTATCGCGTGCCCAAATGAGCGAAATAATCGATCACATTAGTATGCAATTTTGTACACGACTTTTGAGAGAAGAATTTTTTTTAAAAGCTATTCAAGGATTAATATTTGACACACGACGTTGTAATAAGGAAAAGAGGAAGAAAAAACGAAGCGACTGATATTTCGCGAGGGAAACCAATCAATCATCGTTTTCTCTTTATAATTCCGTAGTCTTTAATCACGAATCGATTAAATCTCGTGCGATTATTCCGTGTGTCGAGATATATTAATTGTCCATTAATTCATTATGATTATCGTTTTACGTTTAGCTTTATTTACCATTTTACTATACATTATGTTTATATATATATCAAGATTTTAAACAATATATACATATATATATATATATAAATATAAATCTATAGTCATGAATGTGTGTATAAATAAAGTGACTGGGCGAACGGATGGCCGAGAACTCATTTAGCATCTCGATTATCGAAACTACGCACACGATTTTCAACCTTTATACCATTAAATACAACAAACAATAACAAAACAAATAATGAAGAAGTGATGTTCGTGTAATGGTCTCGCGTACTCGTACATAGCGAGGCAACCGAAAATCTCTAATCTTCGTTCATTCTTTTTTTCTTTATACGCAATAATATACAATTATTATTATTATTATTATTATTATTATTATTATTTATTGACGATTTTGAGCTATCGAGCCTTTGGGAGGCCCCACACACGTGCAAACCCGATGGTGTTCAGCAATACAAACGTTTTAAAAGAATAAAAACAATGAAAATGATAAAAAATAAGGAAAAAAATAAAAAATAAATAACGAATGAGAGAGAAAAGGAGAGACAGTAAGCGCGAGACTAAGCAACTCACCGCCAAGGCGACTATATAATGTATAGATATTTTATATGAGCGTGTTGAGTACGAGATAAGAGTGAATAAGAAGAAAAAAAACGACGAGAAGCGAATGACCGATCGATAGACGTCAAAAGAGAGAGAGAGAGAGAGAGAGAAGAGGGTAAAACGTTAAGGAAAAAAAGAAGGCAGCCCGAGATTAAAAACGTGAAAATCCTTTATCGAAAGTGTGGGGAAGAAAATTTAATTTCTCAGAGGCAAAGTATATAAATAGGCGAAAGAGCTAAAAGAAAATAAGAAATATGTGTTGATAAATGAAAAAGAAAAATGCGATAAAAACACATTAAAAAAAAAAAAACAAATTGTCACGGCTTCCACGTCGTAATTGACTGAAATTTGTACTGGCGATGAACATTTATACCTACACGGATCGTAGATTTAATTTACAAAAAGAAAGGAAAAAAAAAGAAAACGATTATTATGACTATTATCGTTATTATCGATACTAATAATAATATGATTAATTATTATACATAATTTTATTAATAATGTTATTATTATTTTTTATCATTAGTTGTTTTAGCTATTCGGTTATTTTATATTATTAATAATATCATTATTACCGTACACTACTATTATCGATACGCGTTATTTTTATCATTGTCACGTTTATTATTAGATCGTTGCGGTTATTATTATTATTATTTTTATTTTTATTTTTATTTTTTATGAATTCTTATCATTTAACAGACGACACTACCGACTAAGAGATAGTGAAACATTGTGCTGCCAATTTCACCGAGTTAAGAGAATATATGTGTGTCGGACAATTATTTATATATGTGTATATTTATATACTCGGACAATGAATACGAAGAAGAAAGAAAAAAAACATTTTTTTCTACGTCGCATTACGAGCACCGAGATTCTTTCGTCTTATCGAAATAATAAAAATAAAAATAAAACAGAGGAATAGGGAAAAAGAAAACGGAGAAAATATACTTTGCCGACGATTGTTGAACGTCGACGAGGGAAACATTATGGAAATATCTCTAATTACGAATGCTTCTTTTTCGTTGTACGATTATTTATTACGATGTCATTTGAAAAAATCAATTCTCGTAGTGAATGCATTGATTTTTAGTAGATTTTTTAAACTTTGCACGGTGAATTAAGATTCTTAGAGTCGAGAGATAATTCGACAGGATTTAGGGGTCTCGTGCTCGTTAGAATTTTCCATGAATCTTCTCGCACCCTGCGATTCGATAAAGAAACTGATTTTTTTCGGATTGTCGCCTCGTCTGCGGCAATCAACGTTGCAAACTCGTCGCTGCTCCGAACGACGTTGCACCGGTACATTTTTTAGCGGATTTTTTGTTTGTAAATATATATTTATATATAAAAATTGTCCGAACCAAGACGAGAGGGATTTGCTGACGAAGCCAGAAGGATAAATCTTTTCACGATTCTCTTCCTGGCCCCTTTCGAATCCCTCGCATTTCTACCATGTACATAGATTAAAGAAACATAAGTGGGAAACAAGCGAAAACAAAAAAGAAACACAAACGATATACTAAATTATATGCATGTGTTACATGTTAATGGACTGAGCGTGGGCAAAAAGGGCTCCGGAGAGCGCGAGTATTCGAAAAAAACAAAAAAAAACCCATCGAACCCCGACAAATATTCTATATGCATGTGTTTTTTATACAAAAAAATGAGAGAAAAAGAAAACGAAAAAAAAATATGATGAAAAAAAAAAAAAAAAACAAGGGAAAAATTCTATAAATCGAATGTTAATCGAATTCATTAAATTATCATAGTGTGCTGTTTATAATCCTTTCCTCTCCCGAGTCGCACAGTCATGGAAAGCCAGTGTTCGTTGAATAAGATTATTAGTTATATTATCGCTATTATTATTATTATTATTATTATTATTATTATTATTATTATTATTAACATTATTATTTTATTGTATTTTATTTTATTATTACTATTAATAATTTTATTTTATTATTATTAATATTATTATTATACTGTTTATGCTAGCGAAACTATTATAATCGCTAACCCGTCGAATGATCGTATATTCGGCACGATTGAAAAAAAAAAAATAATGATAATGTGCTGGCCGACTGGTCGCGATCTCGTCCGATAAACACGATTTTGCTGTAAATAACGATTCAGCATATGAAATACAATGAGGTGTTTTTACGCGTATGTTCGAAATTCATACTCTTCAGTTTCATTCAAATTTCATTTTTCGCGAATTCCTGATTCATTAATGTATTTAAAAAAAAAAAAAAAAAAAACATAAAGAATTCTTGAAAAATCCTCATTGCTCATCGTAAGATTTTTCGTAATACTTTCATTTTATAAGGCATGGAAATTGAGTAATTTGCGTTTTAATTTGTCTAGTATTTTGCCTCCTTTTTTACGTTTTATAAAATCGTTATCGTATAGAGATTGGCGAAGATAAATTCTAAAATAAAATTGATAAAATTTAGGGTCGTATATATATGTATATGAAAATTATACAAAAAATCACGGATGGAATTCGAAAAGAGGAATAGGTGAGCATCTAATGCCCTCCACGTCTGTATTGTGCAGTGAGAATCTGTCGCTCGTGCATTCTTGACTGAAAAATTCGTATTTAATGAAGAATTTTCGAAAATTTTCATATTTTTTTTTACTCCCGGTGTATTTTCAATCAAAATACATCGATTTCAATGATATTGGATTCGAAAAATAACGGTGTGGAGTTTTTGAGAGATTTTTTCATAAATTGATGTTTTTTAAATTAATTATTGACGAATTTAACGATTTTATTTCGCTGCAAACGCTTTTCATATCGAAACGAAATTTAAGTTATTAAATTCTTTGCATTATTGTCGTGCTGATTCAACGATCTCCAAATTTTTTATGATTTTTTGAATTCTTTGCTAAACCAGATCGGAATTTTCGGAGTATGATGGATTTTGACACTTTTTTTCAGTCAGAATGTCGAGTGTCGCGTTAAAGAGAAAAACGATATGAATATCGAAAACGATCGCAGTTTGTTGCAAAGTGCGAAAAGATCCACCAAGTGTTCAATAAGTTTGGTAGAATCGTGATTGGGAGAGGAGGGGCGAATTAAATATTAAGAGTCTCTCCGATCGAGTGCGAGAACTATATATATATAGTAAAATGAAAATGATGAGGATGGGATAGGACGAGAAGTAAAAGAAGAAAGGGGGATAACGAATGGAAAATAAAAACCTACATATAGATGCGCATGTAATGCAATATATACCACAATAGGACCGAGGGACACAAATGGATTTTAACGCGAAAAAACTTTTGCCCGTCTTCGTAAAAGTTGTGATTGATTCATACGAATTTTCATTTTTGTTTGTTTTTTTTTTTTTTCTTTTTTTTTTTACTTAAAACTTTGAGAAACTTGTGAGAAAAACATTCGTGAGGAATGTAATGAACGCCTAGATGCGAGAATGAGACAAAAAGTGTAAAGCGTGCTCGCGTATTTGTGAATGTTCTGCGTGTGTGTGTGTGTGCGTTCCGAAAAAATGGTTTTTCGACCACGTGCGTGAATGCCCCCTTAGGGAATCACTAACGAATGCATTTTTTTTTCTCTTTCGAATTACCGAGTGGATAAGCTTGAAGGGAAAAAAATATACGATGATTTTTTTTATTAAATACACACGCCATGTTTTTTCATTTATTCGTTTTTCGTGAATCTCGCTTCTTCTTCATGGACGCGATGATCGCCAATCGAAACACCGTGCAGCAGCGCCATCTGTGACACTGTGAGCGATAGAAAAATAGAAACAAACAAACGTAACAAACGCGATCACCAGTTTTTTTTTGACAGAGTTCTCTCTTCTTGCTGTTGCAAATAAATTTTGATACGTAGGAATTTTTTTGTACCGAAACGTTGACTTATTTGTCAATTAAAAAAAAAAAACACTTCTGATCAATCGCCGTTACGATAAAATGAAGAAAAAACAATAAAACCGCCATAACAGTCTCTAAAAAATCCCGGAAAAACATTCGATTCATGCGAACGGTCACGTTTGAAGGCTAGGAAATAAATCGTGCTACGTAAACTGCCAATTAGTATGATCTATCCAATTTATGACCAATGACACCAAACACGTTCGTTCGGTACATTTTATACACGTATATTATATATATACACAAATAATATCGTAAAAGTTGGCGATCTGCATTCAGTGACGAATCTTTATAGTGAGCTTTGCAACGTTGCTAGTCAAGGCAACGACACCAGTGTCCAATATTCACAGCGCCGTACATATAGCTATAGTAGAACGTGTTCTGAAATGTATTATTTGGAATCCAAATTACGTGCGGGATATTGATACAGAAACCAAATCCACGTGGAAAATTTCATGAATTATTGGTTACGATTAATAAACAATCCGAGAGGTTCGATTCAGTAGTTTCAACGGAATAATATTTTTTAACCTAATTTTATGACTACGAAAACTTTTCAAACGCTAACGGTTTTATTTCAATGGATTTCAAGACTCAGTTTGCCGATACGATGTTATAAATTCGAATATTATCAAATAAATGATAGAAGTTAGTTTCCTGGAATCGCTTTATTTATTTTCTACACATTCCCGAAGTGATTGTGGAAATTTTCAATCGGACCTTCGAGTACCGCACCAATGACAACATTACTTTCTTTTTTTTTTGCTGTTAAATATACAACGAGGATAAACCTCAAGGACACACAGCCCAAACAACGTTTTACCGAACATGCTAATGCAAAAGCTCTCCAATCCGCACTGATACAGATCGCCAAAAATATTTGGCTGCCGTGTAAACGCCTTCGCGCATATAAAATATGCGTAAAAAAAATGTTTCTACCACATGCTTTTACAGTACTTTTTACAATTTTCGTAAATATGCTATAATCGAATTTGCAATGTTTTTTCGAATATACATCAAATAATCGTTGATACAATTCGATATAAAACCAATCGAGTTTGTTTTTCTATGGAAATCTTTGAATAAAAAAACGTAAAATGAATAAATAAAATACGGATTCGTTGATCAACGACCAAACTAGAATAAAAATATGTAACTGTGAGAAAATTTCAAAATATTGGGTGCGAATAGCGCGTGAGAGATATCACACCGAGAATTATGATCATTATATTCAAACGTCACACCCATTTTTTCTACCACGAATATAAAAAAAAACGTCACTTACATCAGGCATTTATCGTTCAATTCGCCACTCTATTTTTCACCAACTTTTCTATTTCACAAATTTGAGCCGGTTTATCGAAGCTACTAAATCGTAGAACTTTGCACGATTTAGCATGCACGAAAGACCGAACTTTTTATACATGGGTTTTCATTGCCAAACATTTTTTCATCAAAATTTCAATATTTAACGACTCGCAGAATGAATTTGCCCATTTTTCGAATATCACAAACATTCGATCTGGTGACGTGTCGAAACGACTCAAAAATGGGATGATGATGAATGATTCTTCAGAAATGAAAACTGCGAATAAAAACCAGATTCATTTCATGCGGTGGATGAAGAAAATGTCGAATTGTGAAGGAACTTTTCTTTACAAGATAAAACGTCCGAAAAATGGGTAAAAAAATATATATAAAATGATAACAAATCGCTAAATACTAAGAATTTGATTAAATGAATGTTTTGGCTAAACCAAATGGAATCATAAACGTTAAACGAAGGCAGTAGATGTCTCTCGAGTACTCTGAAGAGCGCAGTGCCTTTCTGTTATTATTTATTTCTTTCGTCTTTCCTAAAATGATAAAACTCATCGATGCGTTGATAGTGCCAAACCGAAAAGCTCTCGAGATGGTATCGGTAAGCGAGCGTGAGTATATAATAAATATTAAAAATTTATCAAATAACGATTACGAAAAAAATGGACGGGTGTGCGACAAATAAAAGATTTGGAAGGAAGAGAAAAAGAGAGCGAAAGAGAGAAAGAGAGAGAGAGAGAGAGGGTTACACACGGTGCGGAAATTTCTCAGTGCAAAATGTGCCCGAGATAACCAAATACCCATTACGTAGCAAATTAATAAAAATACTAAATAAAGAGTGACGATTGTTGACGACGAATCGGTGTCTAAAACACAAGAATTCATCGATCTAGGCTGGAGAAGAAAAATGCTAATAAGAAAGACGTACTGTAGATTGAAAATGAAATAAAAATAAACAACTTGGTGTGTGCGCACGTGTCAACAAACATATTTACAGAATCTATATAAATGAAACATTAATATACAAATATATATAGCAAAAAATAAGACTGTGCGGTTACATGTGCGCTGACAGCGTTCTCGTTATAAAAAAAAAAAAACAAAAGCCCCCTACGTAACACAAACATCATAATTATATCATTTATTTCGAGCGTGTGTGCGTTTTCTGTACATAAAAACAAAAAAAAATATATATATATGAATTATAACATGGATATGAAATATCAACATGAGGGAATCGGTTGCTCGAATAAGACGTTAATCTCTCGTCAAACGTTAAGACATGTTCTTGAGCCCGATTAGTGAAATGTGTAGGGTGCCAAAAAGTGTTCCGTTATAGAGATGAAGAGAGTGCAATGACGAATAATGGCGGGGCAGCATGAAGGTCAAGAGAAAACGTAAACGATACGTCGAGGGCCAAAAGAAAAACAATAGGCTGAATTTACGATCGCTTGGATCCTCGCACGAAGAGTATGTCTATATCATAATAAATACGCGCGTCTTCTCTCTAATGCTTAAAGAAAAAGAGTGATGACATATTTGAGTGTGCGTGTACGTATACGCTCTTGATATATTAATATAATTCCATAATTGACGAACTTGTACGACGACTGCACACCGTAAACTACGATTTTCATCAATATATTATTATTATTTTTTATTTTAATATTCGTATAATTCTGTAATATGCGAATATCAGACTCAAATCATCGATCTTTTTCTCTCGTAACATGATCCCATTATTTTCAGCTTTCTCCCGATCGTTATTGTGTATATATACTAAAGACGGAAAAAGAACGAACACCTAATACTATTATTAGTATCATAATTAATTAATTATTATGATTATTATATCTTACGTATAAATGATATTAATTATAACTGATAGTATTATGCCTGTTGTCCAAATTCGAGATGCAGCGATCATTTTGCTGTACGATATATACAATTATTGGAAGAATATATATATGAACAACAAAGAACAATATCGTTTTTTCATTAAACAATATTTTTGTTTCATTCGTACAATTTTTATTCGTTTTTCCTCGCATGATACTCATCCAATCTTTATTCATATTGCACTCGAATAATAATGGTGTAGAGTAAAGAGTTTTATCAACAAAAATAAAATTATTGAATAAAATTATACTCGGCAATTTCTGAAAAAGAGTCGAGTATTCATTGAAAGTTCTTACATTTTTCAAAAACATTGTATGAGATTTCCTCATCCGCTCGGTTTGCTCGATTATTGAGAAAGTTATAAATATTAAAACTGCTTTGAGAGAACTAGTGAGAAGTTGATTTTTATGAATTTTAAAAGTAGGGAAAATGTGAACAAAATGACAAATATAAAAAGAAAATAGTGGCCAATTTGCCATGGACCACCCGGTATATACGTTCCGATGAATTACACGAGAAAGAAAATGATTTCGAAATGTTGAAGCGGATAATAAAATATTGTTTTCGTTCTGTAGGCGTATTTGAAGCACGACGAAAATATGATTTATAACAATACATAACATTAAACTGTAAAGTGAGTTTTCATACTTTCAATATTTTTCATTGCATCCGCTCGTGGGTCTCAAGGGATCTATTCGTTAGGAAAAATTTGTGTAGAATTTATTTACTTTGGAGGCCACACTGTTCTCTAGAAAGCGGCCAGAAACGTTGCTACGGTTTAATCGCTTTCTCGAAATATAATTCTTCAGTTTTTGCCTACTTTCTGTAAGAGGCTTAAGAGGGTTTCACGGCTGGGCCTTTTCCAAGGGGTTTTTCATGGGCTACAGGATCGGAAAGTACGGAGGGAAAACCGGTGAAACGGTCAAAATGGAAAACATGTGGGCCTCGCATCTCGAGTCCCGTTAGAATAGGCCACGCAAGAAACAAGCGGGAGGGGATGAAAATAAGGGGAGAGAAGACGACGGTCCAGGGAGACGGGACGAACGCCGAGTGACTGCTGAGGGCTGGAGAGGAAGGGAGAGAGAATTCATAAACGAGCAGAAGGGCCTGAGGGGAACGGAAGAGGGGAAGAACTTTGGGAACACTCTTGGACCAAGGGGTAGTCGGCATAAGTCTCTTCGGACACAAGTGCACGATCAAGTCGAGCGTGAACATCAACGTCTCCGGAGGAAATTCTTTAATTTCCATTTTTAATTATATTACAAGTGTCTTGGTTTTCGATTTAAGTGGTTTTATTTATTTATTTATCAAACCAAATTCACGTTCGGACTGAAAAAACTTTGATCTCCAATCTCCAACATCGCGCGTTTGGTGCATCAGAGGAACGCATCGAAACATCGTCGTTGCGGGAACCCCACGTCTTTCTTCTGACTCTCTTGGAATCTCTTCAATCCAGAAAATACGCCATCCAGTCGTCCACGATCCAGGACTTCTCATCAGGTAAGAATTTTTCATGCAAAACTACAATTTTCTTTCGTGATCGTGGAATAGTTTTTCGTTGTTGATTATAAATGAACAATTTTGAGTATCGAAAACATAAAATTCTGAAAGTAACGTAATAAAGTGATTACTTTTTTTCTTTCACTTTGGAAAATTCTTGTTGGCTATAATTTCTGATGTAAACACTGATAGAGTTTAATCGAGTGGATTAATATTTCGTACGAAAGTGATTTTTTTTTGTGTTTATTAGCCCCGCGAAGTCTAGCGTAGTTGTTAGTTTATATTGACGTTGAGCGTTACTTTTCTTTATTTTTCGCGGTATTTCACGTTTGTTCACTTTCGATTTAATGAGACGGTAGAAATTTTAATCAATAAAATTGTTCGTTGAGGTAACAAATATTTTTCAAAATCCATTTTCAATTCAAGAATTGTGTTTTGAATTTTTTTTTTCACGTTTACACATTCTCTGAATCATTCGTTTCTCCGAATCACAGAAACAATGAACGATGAAATTTTCAAGTATACTACCGATTCACGAATATGACCGTAACTTTTTTTTTCCATTCGGAATTGGAACCTTAGCCACAGCTCATTATTTCGGTTTTCGAATTCTCTTACGATTGGTAACTCGTGCTTTTTTATATTTAAAAAAATAAAAATTATCGCCATTCCCTGCGAATTGTCAGTGAATTTGAAAATTTGCACAAGAGATAAAAAATTTGAATTATTCGTTGTCGATTTCGTAAAGAAACTGGTTCACTGGGATGTTACACAGCCTCTTCTTTCTTCATTCGTTATGAGCTTTATTCTTGTGAAATATTCGTTAAAATCCGTTCAGTCGTTTTCGAGTGAAAAGCGGTTGAACACATTTTTGCACAGGGATTCTTAAATATTCAGGTGCTCACGTAATTTCCCGAATTTTGACTTTTCCATTCGGTTTCTAAACTAAAGGTTCAATTATTCATAGTTGGGAATATTTTGTTATTACCCGGAATATTTATTCGTGCGTACTCTACTAAATATTCGGCCTTTCAACTTTTTTTTTTAGTGCGAAAATAATTTCGAAAAAAAAAACGAATTTTTGTAATCTAGAAATAATTTCGGAAAAAAATCAAATGCCATCACCCCTGAATGACTTTTCTCATTAAATTAATTAATATGGGATTGTTGGACTTTTTGGTAGAGATGAGTTAAGATAGGGAGTTAAGTTAAGGGGGAAAGCACATTAGGAAGCTTATTTTCGGTGATACTTGAAGATTTTTTTTTTCGTGGGTAAAATTAATTAAAATTCAACAAAATTCTGACATCGTTTTAATCATATTTTGATGAACTGTAATGAATTTTTGAAAATATTTTCAACCAAAAATGATAGAGTTACGCCCTGAAGTCCGCTGACAGTCGTGGTCCAGAGTTTTTCGATTGCGGGACGTGTGGGGATTCCAATTTTTATCTGACATTCAAAAAGTTTTTATTCAACATTGATAACTTATTTTGTAAGAATATGAACCAAAGTTTGAGATGATATCATGATTTTGGAGGTGCCTTTATTTGCTTAATTGATGAAAAAATATTGCGAAAATTGAAGAAAATTTTTTCAAAGGCTGCTAAACTTTCAATTTTCATTATTTCCACCTGCATTGAGGTTCATATTCTTACAAAATAGGTTATCAATGTAAATTAAAAACTTTTTCAATATCAGATAAAAATTGGAATGGCCACACATCTCGCAATCGAAAAACTCTGGACCACGACCGTCAGCGGACTTCAGAGCGTAACTCTATCATTTTTGGTTGAAAATATTTTCAAAAATTCATTACAGTTCATCAAAATATGATTAAAACGGTGTCAGAATTTTGTTGAATTCTAATTAATTTTACGCACGAAAAAAAAAATCTTAAAGTATCACCGAAAATAAGCTTCCTCATGTGTTTTCCCCCCTTAAGATAGGGAAGAGTTACTAATTTACAAAAATAAAAACAAAAATCAGTCTAGAAACAGGAGCCAGAAGAAAAAATTTATCGGTCAACAGCAAAATAAAGCAGTGGACTGAAGGAAAATGAAAAAGATAATGTTCCAGGTTCATTACCGAAAATTTCGAAATAATATTTATTGGTTTCTGCGAAATAAACTGAAGAATGTGATTTTGGAAAACGTTATTTTTAAGTCCGTTTTTGAGATAATCTATTCTTTAAGAGTGTAAGGATCGCAGACTATACACCATGAGAAAAACTCCTGCATACATTTTTCGTTTCATGTCGTTGTGAGAATCTGGCAAAATACATGGTTTGTTTTCTTCAATTTTTGCAGATTTGGTTTCACAAGTGATAACGTTCTTCAACATCGTAGAAATGGCGAAAAGGGTCCGTCTTCATGAAGAAGTAGTTCATGCCGAAAAGCACTTTACCGAGTTCAAATGGAGTCTGCACGATTGGTCCGCGCTGTATGATGGGGAATATAAGAAAGGAATCCATTCTAGCGAATTCAGTCTCGAAGGTACTGATGGATACACGTGCAAGCTGTCATTGGAGCCCACAAAGAGCAATCCCTTGACTATAGAGTTTTCTAAAACAGAAAACATTATCAGGATAGGCGTGAGTTTCTCGATTGCTAATTTAAAATCATACGAGCATGTTTATACCATGCCGTTTGAAAAAAATGCGTTTTCGTATTATTTTCACAAATCGTTCGATAAAACCGATCGATTATATATATTTAACGATACGGAATGTGAAAATGATACGCTAACCATTTTAGTAAAGGTTTCCATTATTAAAAAAAACGATATAATATCCTCCACTGCCACTACCGTGAAATTTCCCCAGGAACTTTCACGGAACACGGCGGCATCCCCAACAAAAATTTTGCAAAACTTGAAAACTCTGTTGGACAGTAAAACTCTGTCTGACATTACTTTTGTAATAGAAGACAGAGAGTTTCCTGCCCACAGAGCAATTCTTGCTGCACAAAGCAAAGTTTTTGAAAGAATGTTTGTAACCGCGATGAGTGAACAAACAGAAAACCGCATCAACCTATCTAATACCGATCCAGACGCATTTCAGAGTTTTCTCAGGTATTTATATGCTGGCGATTTAACTGATTTGGAATGCGTCGTCGATAATATGTTAGTGTTGGCGGATTTCTACGAAGTTGTTCACTTAAAAATTATTTGTCAAAATCTCATGATGGAAAAACTTCGTGATGAAAATGTTATAAGATATCTTATTATTGCGGACAAGCTTCACTGTATTGAGCTGAAAGAAGCAGGTCTTTTTTTGATTCGAAATAATCCAAAAATATTGCTCAAAGCATTTGAAGAAGAAAGTTGCGAGACGTTGCAGTGCTTAAGAGAGATTTTATCGTTACCCAGTACTTCACGTTAAATCCTCCTTACTTGCGATCAAGTTATGGAAACAATCATAGCGAAATATATCAATGTGTCATTATTTTCATGCGACATGTGCGTTATTTAGTTTTTAAAACTTATTCAATTATGGAAGGTCGAACATTGTTGTATATGAAAAATATAGATCATCTTGTATAAAACATCTTGTATACTTGACGCTACGTGTCAGGAATATTTTTCAAACATCACACACTACTGACAAATGTGAAAAATGTAATTAAAAGATTTGGAAAATCTACTTCTAAACTTAGGATATTCAGCAATGAAGTCGTGGTTGTCGTTCCTTAATCAACAATCAATATTTATTAATATTTTGACATGAGAAAACTTAGTAGCGGATTATTTATTTGAAAATGTTTATTCAACGGAAGTGCAATATTATCAATAATGATAATAATTCTCATTATATAGTTTATATGGAAATGTGGCCTTGCTACCAAAGCATATTGTGTATATTAGATGATAATGAAAAATATTTTTGTACATATTGTGTAATTTATTGAAATAATATAAATTTTGTACATTATTTATGAAAAATGAAAAAATATGTAACACACGTCGTGTGAGAATGCAATAATAATCATTTCAACCGACTCTGTAGTGTTATGTCGAGAAATTACTTTCTCTCCTATTTCGACAAAATACACCGGTGCGAATATCGTTTTGAACTTTTATATGTGTATAATATTGATCATGTGGAATACAAAAAATAAAGATTATATTTTTGACAAAGTTGATGAAGTATGAGCGATTTTATTCTGCATTTTTTTCTTCCCCCACCTGGATCCAACATAACATTCACAACTGATATATTTGATCATCGAACGAACATAAAATAAATTCTATTCGTGAATAGGAAAAAAAGGAATTGCATTTAAACAATTACTGAAAAATTATTCGGAAAATTCACTTCTTACAATTCGACGCTTCTTACGAAAAGTAACACGTTTACATGATATTTAGCATATGGAAAATCCTGCAGGATCTTTCACGGAAACGAATGGAACGGATATAGAATCATACGACAATTTCTAAAAAAAAATTAATATAGTGATCACGACCAAAAAATATGAAAAATCACCGAAAAGTCGCTTGAGCACTATCTCCAAATTTTTTTGCACCAGCTAGATTTTGCAAAAATTACTCTTTTACAATGCAGTCACTTTTTTTGCTGACATTTTTTTGCTCTGTCTGACATTACTTTTGTAATAGAAGACAGAGAGTTTCCTGCCCACAGAGTAATCCTCGCTGACCAAAGCAAAGTTTTTGAAAGAATGTTTGTAACCGCGATGAGCGAACAAACAGGAAACCGCATCAACCTAACTAATACCGATCCAGACGCATTTCAGAGTTTTCTCAATTATTTGTATGCCGCCGATTTAACTGATTTGGAATGCGTCGTTGATAATATGTTAGTGTTGGCAGATTACTACGAAGTTGTTCACGGAATATTGCCGCGTCTCCAACAAGGATTTTAACAAACTTGGAATCTCTATTGGATAGTAAGACTCTGTCTGACATAACTTTTGTATCTTTGTTTGTCTGACAAAGAATTTTCAGCCATCAAAGCTATCCTTGCTGCCGGTTTCCACCAAGGGAACAAGATGATAGGCCTTGTAGTGATAGTTGTGGTTCTCACATCCCACACTTCGGGCTAGCCATCCAGCCTCTTGATTATGACGGAACCCACCGGGCAGAGGATCATACCAGAAAACACCTCAGTCCTGTTTTGTAACCACTGTCAATCAAGGCACTGACTCCCTTTGGACCTACATTTTAGAAGTGGGTTCCGAACCACTAAGAGCGCAGATTGAACACATGGAATTATCCATTTCTGGTGACGGGAATCGAACCCGCAATGACTGGTCGTGAGCCGAGCACGCTACCACTGTGCCACTGCCGCCCTCGATCCTTGGTTTGAAGGTTTAAACGATATTTGGGAGAGCATTCTTCGAGGACACTTCCAAAATGTCCAAATATTCGACAACATTTTTTTGATATAATAAATTTTAAAATTAAATTATGTTGGAAGAAAGGTTCAAAATTCTGTACTGATAAACTTATTTCGAATTTCATTTTCAACTAAATTTTTTAAAATTTCTTCCGACATCGTCCAAAGAGTTGCTTTGTTTATTTACAATGAGATACAGTAATTTTTTCAAAATATTTCTTATAACCTTGCATATTGACCACCACCATCAAACTTTTTCACGTTATGCTATGAATGTACCTATTCTTTCAAAATTGCTACCCGAGTTTTTAAATTTGACAACAAACTAGCCCAACGAAAACAATAGCCAACTTATTTTTCGCGCGCATACTGGAGAGTCGACATTTTCAAATCGTACACGATTCCTGCGCTACTGGTGGAGCACCTAACGGTCATTATTAAAGTTAAAAATTGCCTTTCGTATCCCACTAACCCCGCGACAGCTCCTCTCGATCTGTGTTTTGTGAGACCGTGTCTGCTACAGTAACAACATTATTTCAAATAACCTGAAAATATAACCTACGTTGGAAAAAAGTGAGAAGAAAATATAAGGGGAAGGTCGAACGTCTGAAATATCATACGAAACGTGAAATCGAACAGTGTTGGCGTCGTGTTATTATTTGTTTTTTTTTTCCAGTTGATACAAGAAATATAAGGTGTAATAATAAAAGTTCAGTACGAATGCGTGGATCGTTTATACGTGTGCGTGTGTTGCACGGTCAAGATCGATTTTACAAATTATAGATACGCTATATCTATATAGAGTCATAAGATCCAAGTGTCAAAACGTGTAAAAAGTTTAGTCACTTTTACGTTCGCAGTTATGAGTTGGAATTTTGTGTGAAACAGTTTTAACTGAACAAAAACCGAACGGAAACACAGCCGAAATTTATATTCCTTCTTAATTCTAAAGAAAACTTAGAGTTTACAGCATATTATAAAATGCAGAGTGTTATTAATTCGGTGAAAGGAACGGCGCTCGGTGTTGCCGAATATTTAACCCCTGTTCTCAAGGTATGACACATTTTCACATTCACTATTAATTCTTTTTTCCCATAAAACATTCGTTGAATACTTTTTACAGTCAAAATTATTTCGTCAGTGCATGTTTCTGCAAGAATCTTTTTTTTTTTGTCAACGTTCGTAAATTACACTTCAAATATCGTTAATCCATTCTTAACTTCAAAAATTCTTGGTATTTCATATTTTACGCATTTTTTTTCGGAATATTGGAAAAAGATTTTAAAAAATTAGGCTTCATCATTTATTCGTTCAATACAAAGTGAAGATTTTTTCATCAATGCTTTTGTTGAAAATTTGATTCCCAGGAGAGCAAATTTCGTGAAACTGGAGTTTTGACACCTGAAGAATTTGTTGCTGCCGGCGATCACCTGGTCCACCATTGTCCGACTTGGCAATGGGCAACGGGAGACGAGGACAGAACCAAGTCTTACCTACCGAAGAAGAAACAATTTTTGCTCACGAGAAACGTCCCTTGCAGTCGTAGATGCAAGCAGGTAATGTTTCAACAATTATTCATTTATTATTAGTTCAAAGTTTGAATCGTGATGCGTGGAGCAAATTAAATGAATTTCACATTCAATAAAAATTGAGTCACCGGAGAAAAATGGTAAAATCTAATTAACTTTTTGTTTATTTATAAAATTTTTTGTTCATTCATGAAAAAAACAACCAAAGTATAAAAGCGATACTTCCAGTCTTCAATTTTTGAAAAAAGTATATCCTTATCAATCTAAATCTTGACGCGCTGATAAATTTAAATAGGGCGCTATAAAGTTTATCTGAAAAAAATATGATTCCACTGATCGTATAAATTTTTCATTATTTTCATTTCTTTAGATTTCTACCCAATACCAAAAAAAAACTGGCCCACAGCGGGTCATGTTTGTACAGAAAAATGTTAGAACACGGTGCAATAAAATGACATTTAAAAAAATTATTTCATCAAATGCTTTATGATTATCCTGATAATTATTTAAAAAATATGAATCTTGTAAAGTTCCATCTTTTTTTTTCTATGAACACATCAAAAGAAAAATAATTCAAATTCTGAAATGGGAACATAAAATGTTTATCAAATTTTTTACGTCGGGATTCTTGAATAACACTGAAAAAGCTATTGAAAGAAAAAAACTCTACGTTAATTATTCACAAAACTGGTTTAACAGATTGAATATTGCGACGAACAAGAGCGTATTATTGAGGCTGACGATCCAGAGGGCGGTTGGGTGGACACTCATCATTATGACTCATCGATTGGTGGTGTGGATGAGAAAGTGTCAGAAATGACCCTGGACGAAGCACAATCGTCGCCAACTTCGGCAACCGGGGATGACGACGATGAAGATGAGGATGAGGAAGCTGCGGACATGGAGGCTTTCGAGGTCAGCGGAATGTTGGACGAACAAGATAAATATGCGGCTGAAACGGGCAAAAAAGCAGCGAAGGAAAAGCGTGAATTTCCCGAAGGAGAAATCATTCATACGAGAACTTACGATTTGCACATTACTTATGATAAATATTATCAAACGCCAAGGCTATGGTTGTACGGATATGACGAGGTTCGTGTGAAAAAAAAGTCGAAATATTTCAAGTTTAATCTCCATTTTTCATTTTTCGTATATTTAATTTGATTTTTTTCTAATCTTAGAAACAAAAACACCTGACTGTTGAGGAAATGTACGAAGACGTCAGTCAGGATCATGCTAAAAAGACAGTCACGATGGAAACTCATCCACATTTACCTGGACCTCCTATGGCTTCTGTTCATCCTTGCAGGTAATTATGAAAATTCGTTCACTTTGTCGAAAAACCGCAATTAAAGTCACTGCTAATTCAGTTCTTGATAACGAAAATATTTGGTCATTAAAAAACAAAAGATTTATTTTCTCATTTGAGTCTTTTGTTGTAAAAACGTTTAAAAGATTTTGAAAACAAATCTCGATTATGATGAATGCGTTCGTATGCGTGAAAGATATTTTAAATTTAGAAAGTTGAACCCTTTTTTCATTTTTTTATAAATTACAACTTGAGAATGGTGAAGAATCTTATTGATAAATAAATTTAATAAGCATAAAAAAGTGACCTTTGCCCGATGAAAATAATTCCTTATTTATGAGATATTGTTCATTGTTCATTTTTTCCAATACTAAATAGTTTGGTATCGAAGTATTAAGTTCCTCGAATCAATGAACGAAAGAAAAGCTCTGAACGAGAAAAATAAATTGTTATCTTAATGAATGAAAAATACTTAAGATTTCGTTATCTTTCAGACACGCCGAGGTAATGAAGAAGATAATAGAGACGGTAATGGAGGGAGGTGGCGAGCTCGGAGTCCACATGTACCTAATAATATTTCTCAAATTCGTACAATCGGTAATCCCGACCATAGAGTACGATTACACTCAAAATTTTATGTTAAGTACGTCCGGTTGAAAAATTATACTACGCTGAAGATTCTTTGGCTCTTGTGTCTTGAAAAAAAAAAGAAAAAAAAAATCAACAGTACTAATTGTTATCAGTTGGCGCGTACCAATGTGCATTTTTCACAGCGATAATCGTTTATCTTTTGAATTTGAAGAAATTATTTATTCGGTAAATGCATTGTTGGTCGATGTGGCTCGTTCGTTCTGCGCTCGAATGAATAATCGTTTGTTGGAAGAGCTTTTCATAGTCTTGAATAATGATTTACGAAGAAAGGAAAAAAAAAAACAAAGAATATATTAGAAAAATGCTTGTGCTATCTGCAACACAAATCGCATCTTTTCGTCGTCAATTTTTCGTCGAAATAAAAATTCTGTCACGAAATTTATTGAGATAAATGGGATTAATGGTAGATTCGATGAAGCTTCAAGGGAAAAAGGATTTAGTCACGATCACAACTGAAGTTCGTATCAACGTTTTTATGGATTCGACGTTGGTTTTGAACGGTAGATGAGCAACACACAGTTCTACACTTTCCCACAACTGTGCTTACGCGCTAAATGCTCAAATTTTTCGCCTCCGTATTAGAAAAAAACAACAAACAAATGCCCACTTTCTTGCTTACTTCAAAAAATAACACCCACCGGTACGAATATTGTTTTAAACTTTTATACGTGTAAAATAATGATCATGCAAAAACGAAAAATACAGATTATGCATCTCGAACAACTCGACGGTAACGTGTGAGCGATTTTATTCTGATTTTTCTCCTCCCGCACCTCGCTCCAACGTGACATCCACAAATAATCCATTTAATCGTCCAACGCGAATAAAATAAATCATATTTACAAAAAGGAAAGAACGAGAAATTGTATTTTCGATATATTTACAGAAATACGGATCAATCCTTAAGGGCGCTCCACGCAATCACCCATTCTTTTGGTTATCATTTTTTTCATTCACTTTTCAAACACTGTCAATTCAATAACTACAGATATCTCGTAGCTTTGTGCTTTACAGTTGAGAATTCTTTTTCTACACTTCACAAAGTAGAGCAGCGATTTTGAAAAAAAAAAAAAAAAATACAGAAATTATAACTAAGATGATACTAAAGTAGCATTTGAAATGAGCAGATGACTGATCGTTTCGACTGTTTACTATCAGCTACTTGTTGGTGAACATTTTGAAAAAAAAATCATGCTCAAAGAAAAAAAAACTACTGCGATCTCGAGCTTTATTGAATTTCGAGATCCAGCAAACTCAACGCTCATTCAGTCTCGTATTTTCGTTTGCTTTCGATCGACCACATCTTTTTCGTTTATGGATAAAATCTCTAAAATGTTCGTCATAGTTTCATTGCTATCTTAAACTATCGTTAAATACTCTGACGTCAGCTGCATTGGATCGACGTGATACGATGTTACGAGACGAACTTTTTGACCGTCCTGAGTTGTAAATTCAATCGTTTGAGCACCGTCGTCTATCTCTGGTTCACCCGCCATTTGATTCACTGCCGCTACAACCGTCGCATCCGTGTCTTCGTCCTGGTAACATAATTTTTGTTTATTTATTATCGAGAAGAAAAATTAATCCCAAGACCGTTTCTTAACTGTTTAAAAATCGTAAGAAAAGTATTCGATCAATTTGCATAATTAATACAGAATCCAACACAATCTCCGGAGTTCCGGTCTATAAAAAGAATTTTTTAACGTACTTCTAAAACTTTGACAATTGCTTCAGCGTCAGTTTGCGTTGTTGTGCCAAGACTCGAGGCAGTCGAAACCGTCGTTACTGGTTCTTCCATTTCCACGTCTTGCTGAACTTGAGCGTTCAACTGTTGAGCTAATTCATCAGAAACTCTGATTGCTTGTCCATCCGCCAGCTGGCTGACGAATCTTCCATCTGCGAGTAATTGTCTAGCATCCTGTACCGAGAGAGGAATTGGATTGCCTTCTTCATCGGTAATCTGCAAAAGGAAGAAAACAAAGCCCCAAACTTTAACAACGATTCTAGATGTTTTTAAATTTCGTGAATCAAAGTCTTGTCAAAATTTCAATCGGTGAAGAAAAATTGGCCTGAAATTTCTCCTTTTTTACCTGGAGTTGAAGATTTTGTTCGGCGAGTTCCATTTCGATCTGTCGTGCCGGATCCTGTTGTACATCCTGTTGAGTATTTCGTTTACTTATCAATTGAACCGGGTCGGAATCGTCAAGCGTTGGCAAAGATTGTCGAGCTTCTGCCTCAGTTGCAACCTCTTTATCCTCCATCATACCCACATCAACTAATTGACAAAAAAAGAAAAGCGTTATTTTTATAATTCCTTGTTTACGAAGAAAATTACTATTTGTAGACAAATTATTCAGAGAATTTCGTTAATTGACAAAAAAAGAGCATTATTTTTATAATTCTTTGTTTACGAAGAAAATAACTGTAGGCAAATTATTTAGAGAATTTCGTTAAACAATGGAATGAAAAGTCATATCGTCAAGTTCAACGTTCAAGTGGAACTGTAATTAGAATAATGTCAATTAAAGCATTTTGAAAAATTGTTGATTTACAAATAAATTAGTTGTTCATCGTTCGAATTTGCTAAATATTTGTCACTCACCGAAATGTAGAGTTCGAGATTGATTAGGATCATCCGGGTCTTGATAGGAAACATAAATAATTTGTGGAATCCCGTCTTCGGATGTTTCCTCCGTGCCGATGACTTGTGTCATGTGTTCTCCGATTTCATCGCTTTCGTTTCCTGCTGGCAAAATTTGCCACAATTCGCTGTCATTTGATGCCTTTGACATTTCATTCATGGCCACGACTTTATTGTCACGGTGGACCTGATAGATTTGCAGAAAATGTAAATTTCAGTGAACGAAGAGAATCTGTCGGGGAAATAAATAAGAAATGATTTTCTGAGAATTCTACCTTTCGATGTTTCGTCAAGTTCGAACAATCCGCGAATGCCTTGCCACAAATCTCACAGGAATAAGGTTTTTCGCCTGCATGAAGAACGTAATTTTTATTAAATTTGTTTACGAAAAAAAATCGGGCACTTTCAATACAGAAAGTTATTCGAAAAATGTAAAAGTTACCGGTGTGAAGTCGAAGGTGTTTTTTCAAAGCCCACTGTTCCGTAAAACCACGATTACAATGAGCGCATTGAAAAGGTCTTTCTCCCTTATGTCTGCGAACATGACATTTCCACGTGTCTTTGTGCAAAAATGTTTTAGCGCAAAACTCACATTTCCACGGTCTTTCGCCAGTGTGGCGTTTAACGTGGAGCTTAAATTGTGACGATGTTGTAAATTTGCGTCCACAGTGATCGCAGCAATATGGTTTTTCGCCAGTATGAATTCTCATGTGTTCTTGTAAATTTCCATTTTGAGAAAAGCTCTTGTTGCATACTTCGCAGGAATATGGTTTGTGACCCGTGTGCCATCTGTTTTCGAGTAAATAAATAAAATGTATTCAAGTAAATCGTAAATGACAATAAATTTTCTTAAATATGCGACGAGAATCGATATTTTTTGAAATTTTAAGTAAAAAATGAATCAAGTCTTTTTGTAAATCGAATCGGAAATTGAATTACGAATTGAGAAAAATTATAAAAGTTATAAAACCATTGATTCACCTGTAATGCAACGTGAGACTGGTTTTGTGAGCGAATTGTTGACCGCACAATTCGCACGAATACTTTTTCTCCCCCGTATGAGTAAATTGATGATTTATTAGATTGGCTTTGGTTTTGAAACTCGCGTTACACGAACCACACATGTAAGGACGATCGTCCGAGTGCACCAGCTGATGACGTTGCAAAAGTTGTTTATGCTTGAAACTCTTGCCACATTTGTTGCAAACGAAACGGCGGCCGTTGTGCTCTGCCTCTTTGTGATAAATCACAGAGCTCGGGTGATTCAATACTTTGCCGCAGATGTCACAGGGATAACCCTTGTCCGCCTTATTCATCTGCAAAACCATTTCATCAATTATTTACGTTTTACAATCTAATTTCAAATTGAAACATCGGTATTCAGCGATTCAACAAAAATTTTGGAAAGTTCAGTAATGTTTGAGCGACATTCATATTTTTTGAATTCAGAATCACGTCGTCAACTCATCAAAAATTTTAAACAATATTTAGCCAAGGCATAATTACGTATTATACAAAAAACTTGTGAAGAATGTAGAATTTTTTGTCCAGTTTTAAACTAAAAGTGAAATATAAAAAAATAATAATGTACATGTCAAAAAAATACAGAACGATCAAGAAATTTGTTCCTCGGGACAATCATTTTTCGGATTTTTTGCTTTTACTTAATTTTTTTGCGTTGTTATTGTCAATAAACGACATTCAGCATAAGGAGGTTGAATATTTTCAACATTGGATGAACATTTCCTTCAATACAGGATTTTTGATTGGATATAAATTATTCAACTTTGGAAAAAATGTTGTTTCGTCTTTTTTTTACCTCGTGAGTCAATTGATGTTCTTTCAGACTCGCTTGTTGGATAAACGTCTTGTTACAGACTGAACAAGCAAAAAGTTTAACATCGTTCTTTGTAACGATTTTGCTACTGCTGTCCAAACGTTCCTTAGTGTCGAAAGTTTTTTTTGGTGACTCGGATTCAGAAGATTTGGCTTTGTCGATGGACGAGTTTTCGGGTTCCACGGAACTCGAGCGTTTTTCCAATTCTTCGTTTTCAGCCTCCAGACTCTCCTCGCTGTTATCTCTGTCCTCGGTACTTTTGTCCAATTTATCTGGACTTGATTTTTCCACGCTCGACGATTCGTTACTCGATTTTGGAGAATTCAATTTTTTCGAGTCTGATCTATCGCGATTAGTTTTTTCAAGACTTTTCGATTCGGACACGACTTCGCCAAGATGCGGTTCGTCAATTTCAATCCCGTCGATTATACCCTCGCCGCTGTGACCCGTTGTTTTTTGGTGGAGAGCGCAATTTTCTCTGTTCGTAAATTGTTTCTTGCACTCGGAACATTGAAACTTTATTCCTTTGTGAAAACTCCTTAAAAGTAAACAAATCCGTCTCAATTTGCTTTTTTTCATGAAGATTAAGTGAAGAATATGGACGAGAAAATCGTTACTCACTTGTGCATGATGTATCGACTCCTCTGGAGAAAACCACGACCGCAAAGTTTGCACGTGAACTTATTTTTACGTCTCCTCAACTTTGGTCGCCCGCGGCCACGAGAACGATTAACTATTACTAGTTCACCTAAATCTTTGCCTTCTTCAGACTCCAAATGACCAATTATTTCTGTTGATTGAAAGTAATAACAATTAAAATTTTCTAGACACTCGTTGAATTCTAATTTTGAAGATTTGAAACAAAAAAATCATAATTCTTACCTTCTTGGCCATCAGGTGATTGTATTTTGACCCTTTCTTCCGGGTCGTCAACCACGTTATCCGCACCATCGTCGTCGTCATCAATGACTCCTTCCTCTTTAAATATTCTTTCCAATTCTTTACCCTGTACTGCTTCCGAAAATCTGTATTCGTTGAAAAAGAGATTTGTTTTTATAAAAAGAGATATTTCGAGGTGTATTCAAATTTCTCATTTTCAAAGTACTCAAAAATAAATTTTCCGAAGGATTCATTCGACTTTGTAACAAAATTATAATAAAAACGTGGCTGTATTTGTTTACACGATCATGTTTCTTTCGTTCATTTTATAATTGTCATTTTCGCATATTTTTCAAGACTGTTTTTAATTTACCGTTTAGGAACTTTTCGTTTACGTCGACGTCTACCATCTCCATCGATCTCGTCAAGATCGTCCTCAATTTTTTCCTCATCCTCTTGACTAATTCCGTCCCCAACGTCTTCCGCAAGATCCTGGTTTAAATTTCAAAAAAAAGCATTCATGAAGTAAAATTTCACTAAAACGGAGAATAAAATTAGAGCTTTGTGGTTTATTACTTTGTCCTCAAGTTCAGCGGTGTTTTTAGGAGGCCGGCCTCGTTTTCTTCTCGGCTTACTAAGCCCTTCCATTTGTAAACTCATGTCGTGTTCCGCCGCGTACATCGAACCGTCTGGGAGAACTGGAAATGGATGGAAAATACGACATTTTTATGGGTCAAACATTTTTCACAAACAGCTTCAATTCTCAGTCGCCAAAAAAATGAATTATGAGACAGCAAAGTGGTTAGTTCTATTTTTTAGAGCTTTTTATCCGTAATTTACCCTTTTTTCATAAGTTTTCTTTTGTTACTCACTTTTGATGATAATTTGTTGGGCAAATTTTTCATCTCCGTTCTCATTGTACAAATTTTCCAGGTCTGTCGTTTCGACATGATTTTCAGAGTTCTCGCGCTCGTTCTTCAAGCGTTCACGCTCGCTTTTGCGCTGACATTCTACCTGTTCCTTCCACATCTCGCGAATCTTGCGTTGGCCCTCAACGAGCAATTCAAAAAATTGGACCGTAGCTTCCAGCTGGATGTTACAGCCCGGACAAATGGTCCTCGGCAATTTTCCATCGTCGCGTATCTACAAAACACAATGTTTTCGGTTCATACGATTTTTTCAGTTTCAAATAATTAATTTTTGTCGATTTTTCCGGAATGTGCAAACGTTGAGATGATTTTTCAATAAATTTTTATCGTGATTTGCATAAATTTGGTTTTCTAGCCTATTTCAAACGCGAATACTCGAAAAGGTTATGAAATAATCAAAAGTGATATTAATTGGATATGGAAATAATAACTTTTTATCTCTGTGACAATTTTTGCGATAGATCTCGACATTTTTAAATCGTGAGAGACCGAAAATATATCGTAAATGAGAATTTTTCGAAACATTACTTTCGCAACATTGTTGTTGTTTTTTTTTTTCTCGTTTGCCTGTTTTTCTATCAAATTCATAACAAAATCTTGATTCATGTAGTAGATATGGAGCTCTGGGTGCAACGTGCGTGCAACGAAAATCAGTGGAACCACCATATTGCCGTACGATAGGAAGTCAAGTTGGGGTCTTATTTTTGGTTGTATGAAAATGTAATGAAAAGCCGTGCGTGTCCGTACCTTTATTGGCAAGTAGCGATTAACCATCGAACTCAAATCAATCTCGTCACCGTCAACGGTGTATAATAATTCTCCATTTCCATTGTTTTCTGCACATAATCGACAGATAGCGGAATCATAGAGCGACACTTCCACCATTTTTTTTCTCTTTTAGAATAAAAATGGCACAGTGCACAGTGCGTTCTTGACGGAGCGGCCGAGAAACAGGCTGAAAGAGAGAGAGAGAGAACGAGAAAAAATAGGCATGGCATGCCCAAGCATGTCTGCCGGCGTGGCCGGCGAAATCTCGATGGATTTTCTTTAGGATTAATTAATAAATCCTTTTTTCTTAAATAACTTATGATGAATTTAACATTGAATTTCGATTTTATTGCTTATAACTTTGATTTTGTTCATAAATGGATCAAAAAATATTTATCTTCTATTCGCGAAGATAACCTATAAATAAATAAAATTGCAAATGCCGAATTATTCGTTGTCTCCGGTAATAATTTTCTATATGAATTCCAATTATCAATTTTCCTCATTGACCTTTACAATTTATTTTTGAAGACTTTTATGCCGAAATGTTTGCGGCGAGTCGGCAATTTTTCGGTTGCCGACCGTAGGTAAAAGCTCATGAAGTCTGGAGAAATCGCAATGAATGTGTGTGCACGCAAACATGTTTGCCTCGGTCCAGACGACAGAAATTTTAATATTTGAGCTGTTTTGAGACATGACGTCACTTGCTTTTCCGTAGCAGTTCACGTTTGATCGTTCTCGAGTGTGTGCTCTTGTGTTATTTTTACAATTTCGAACAAAGGTGAATTTCTCACGATGTATAATATTACGAGTTCAAAATGTGTGTGAATTCCAGTTTTTTTCTTCTATTGCGCGGTAATTTAATAATGGAGTTGTAGAAACAAGTACTTTGCTGCAAATTTTGTCATAAATTCAATAAATATTAACAGTTATAAATGAAATTATTAATTTCACGACGGGATGAAAAAGCCGGAATAAAAATTGACATTTTTCCCCACTTTCGAACGTTTATTCAAACTCAATTCTTTCTTTCGTAGATATGAAATTTCCAAGCGAGTTTCTCTGAAAATCGATCGAACGTAAACAAGCTAGTTTCGTCTATTTACAAGTAAAAAATGTCCCTGACAAACGGAGACAGTGCTAATGAAGAAAAGCCTGAAACTGCATTGATTGAGGATAAACCTCCGACCGAAGTAACGGAACCAAAATTAGAAGTGCAACCGGCACCATGGCCTTATATGAGCATATCGTCCTTGGGTTTATCCTTGGCGATGAAGCTCGCCGCGGTAGGATTCATTTGGAGCTGGGGGTACATGAATCTCAGCATCGGATGGCTGGTTGCGCCGGTCGTGCTCGCCGTCTGGAAATCTGAAAACACTCGAAACGGCGAATTAAAAAGACTCACTGCTCAAGCTTCTGTCATGGCCAAAGAAAAGAACTTAATTATGAGCAGAATGGATGAATTACCGTCGTGGGTCTATTTCCCCGATTTTGACAGAGCCGAATGGTTGAACCGGGTAATTAAATTTGACCGTTATTGACCTTTTATCATTTTTAATGTGAAGATTTTCGCTACATTACAAAACTGTCAAAAAAAAAGTCATTTGTGGTCTGATTATGCTTAAAAATGCCTTTTTCCGTCAATGGAACATCAGTCTCGTTTTTTTTTTATTAAAAAAAGTTTAAGTTAAGTTTAGGAAATTTTTACGTTGAATAAAAATGTTCAATTTCATTATAAACTTAATTTGTATATTTTCAAACGTTCAAAGCTTGATTGAAATGTTTCTTCAAAAACTATTTTACAATTTTTATTCATTTTTCATCAATAATCATTTATTCATTTATCATCAATTATCAATTTATTATCATTATCAAGATCCGTGAGAACTTATCTATTTAAAAATTTGGGCAGATTTTGTACAAGGTGTGGCCTGGAATGAATCATTTTGTCAGAGGAATTTTCAAGGACGTAATCCAACCATCAATTGTTCAAGCCATTTCAGAATACAAACTGAAAAGTTTCAAGTTCGAGAGATTAGTACTGGGACGCATTGTAAGTAAAAAAAAAGAAAAAAAGAAATAATTCACCAGTGATTAAGTACCATTCTTTATCGTCTCGTGATTGACTGATGAATCATTTTCTTTTATTTTTACAGCCACCGAAAGTGTATGGCGTAAAAGTTTACGAAAAAAATACATCCAGGAACGAAATTATTCTCGATTGCGATATTTTGTAAGTTGGAATTTTTATAATTCTGTTCGTTTTTTTAATTTATTATTTCTCTTAATTTAGTGCAATATTGATTCAATCTTCTCCCTTTTCAGATACGCAGGTGATTGTGATATTTCTTTTTCGGTTGGAAACTTAAAAGGTGGAATCCGTGATTTCCAGGTGAATTTTCATTCAATGAATTATCGTTGTTGCAGTCTTTTCATAAGTTCACAACTACAATCGATTGTGATGGTTTTTGTTCTAGATTCGTGGCATAATTCGTGTCGTTATGAAACCAATGCTCAATGTCGTTCCATTTATTGGTGGGATTCAGGTGTTTTTTCTAAACAATCCATTGATCGATTTCAATCTCGTTGGTGCCTTCGATGTTCTCGATCTTCCGGGCTTTAAGTACGTTTTACGCGTTTTTTAATTTAATAAATGAATAACACGTCAATTGATCATGTTCGAAATGATTGTTTTCCAGTCAGGCGTTGCGTAAAATAATTAAGGAACAAGTAGGCGCGGTTATGGTGTTACCAAACAAACTCATCATTCCCCTGAGCGAAGAGGTTCCAGCCGAAACCTTGAAAATGCCCGAACCAGAGGTAAGGAAACCCCAAACGACAAGGATTTTGTTCCTTTTCCATTCGAACCACAGAAATAACAATTTTGCGAATTTTTTTTTTCCACTTGCGTGAGAATTTTCCGTTATTTTTGGAGCCAAGTAGAGAAATTCAGCAGCTTTTGAATTACTTTGCAGTGCGAACTGAGCATTTCATTAAAATTATTTTGCCTCCTGAAGTATTTGAATAATAATTTCACGTAAAAATTGGTCGTTCAACTCAATCGAAGTATTTAAATAGATCTCGTGTCCAGATTCGGTATTTCTGATGTCGTATCTCATGGCAAATGGTAAAGACACGTGTCGACGAGAATAATAATGTTGAATAGTTAATATTTTGTTGTCTTATGGTCCAACAGGGTATTTTGAGAATTCACGTGGTGCAAGCCAAGCACTTGATGAAGAAAGACATCGGAGTTCTTGGAAAAGGGAAGTCCGATCCTTACGCAGTGATAAATGTGGGTGCTCAGGAGTTCAGAACAAAAACAATAGACAACACGGTCGATCCAAAGTGGGATTATTGGTGTGAGGTAAAAAGAACATTTTATGCAACGAAAAAAATGACACAAAAATGTCTAAGCTACGTTCAAATGCACGTGCTTTGCTGAACAAGAAAATTTTGCATTCTACAAATTATTCATAGTCAGTTTAACGTTCTTATGTTTTTTTTTGGTATCGATAAGAACTCGTGTCGCAAATCTTGGAAATCAGTGTAAGCCAAAATAATGTTTGAGACAATTTATTGAAATCGACAATCGATCAATAATCGATATTTAGTTCCGATCAATTGCGGACCAAGCAAAATGGGGTTTTCTGGTTGTTTATTTTTTTTTCGGAAGCGTGAACGTTACTAATAATTTATTTATCGTTTTTCCAACGATGACAAAACGTCCGTGTAAAATCTTTTCAAAGAAATTCGCGTGATTACTTTAGAATCTTTTGGGATAAACTTAATGGTTTTATTCTTTGTTGGTTTTTTTTTTGCGTGATTATCACTAATAATTTTGTAATATTTGTCCGTTGACGGTTTCACGTCCTTGTGACAATTCGTTTAAAAAAAATTCGCCCATCCCCGTCAATTCATTTATAGTTTTAATAACTATTGAAATATTAGAAAACTCACAACCCGGGACTAGTGTGTATGTGATGTTATGCGTGATGTTGTATGGGATTAGTGTGTCGTGACATCCGCCATCGCCCAGCAGATGACCGTATGCCTTTGGGACTATGACGACACTAAGGGTGACGAGAGTCTCGGCAGGTATGACACTTCCTTTTTATCATTGTATCAAGATTTTTCTACAAAAAATTTTGGTACTTTTTAATCTCTTACCATTTCCTTTAACTCTTCGAAGTCAGACTGAGTCATAAAAACTTTTTATGAATCTTTCGAAACCTTTTGATGGGTATAAACATTTTATGAGAGTTTCACTACGTCAATATTTTTTCGTCTCAAAGAAACAGATGTGAGAAGTGTCGTCTTTAAATTTTATTTTGAAAAATCCGAAATTTGGCATGTGGCAAAATGCTTTGTATAAAAATTGATTTTCCAGAAACTTGTCTTTTTCTGGATAATGTTCCAGTTGTTTTTTTCGATAATAATAAGTTTTGCTCCGGGTTTTTCAAATGTTGCTACATTTCGATGGTTTTCTGGTTAAAGCAATTGAAAAAAATTGAAGTTCTTGAAAAGTGTGGCTGCGGAGGGTTAAATATCCTTTTTCCGAAAACTTCATACAAATATTTTCATTTTATTCATTTTTACATAAATTTCGACAGAAAAAAAATCACTCATTAGCTGTCATAAATTGTAATTTATTGAAAAATGTAAATAGTAAAAATTCCTGAGACAAATGATTTTGATTTTGTTGCATTCACATTCGAATTTTCGTTAAATTGAAATAAATTTCGTTTTTTTGGCAAATTTTTGTAATAACCCAAAAACGAATCATTAGTTATTCATTCATGATCATATTTATTTAGTCGTAACGAAGAATAATGTCGAATCAATCAAAAAATGTACGTACATTTATTTATAACTCAAACCCTAGTCCTTAATTATTGGTAGAAACCTTTAAAAACAATTAGTATAAATAGTTGAACCTCATTAAATCATGCATGAACGAATGTACGGAAATCTTTGTGAGACGTCAACGCTGAGGTGGTCGATCTGCTTGTAGAGATGGTTACCAAATAATTGTTTAAAAAATATGTGTACCCTATGAACTTTAGGGTTGAATGACAAATGTTTCTCAGCCAAAAACCTTGCCGGATCACAATTTCAAAACTTTGGAATGTGACAAAAATTCTTAAAACATTTACTCTTGTTTAAAACTCTCGTAATATTTTTAAGAATATTCTCTTTTTGACGAATTTCTCAAAAAAATAAGCAAAAAGATCGCGGACACGTTTTTATAAAGAGATTTAAAAAAAAATCAAAAGTATTTTACAAAATCTACAAATTGATTTGGTTCGAAAATTTATTGATAGTTTATTGACACTCGTTTTATTGCACTTTCCGGAACGTCTTAAAAATGGCTGAATTTTTCAGACTTTTTGAAAACCATTAAAAAAGTATTGGCTTAAAAATATTTGTGATTCATCCTCATTTTTTCAAGCATGACATAGTTTTTTTAAATGTTGTTTTTTTTTTTTTTTCATAATGCAATAATGTGCTTTATGGAATGTGTTTAAATATAAACGTCGCTTTGCACATTTTTCACAGTTGTTCTGATGCATGGGTGGCTTGTTGCACTAATGAAATGTTATTGAATATATTTTTATACAGTTTATTGAAACACAATATTTAAATTTGGAAGAACGAAATACTTTAGCCTGGGTTATTAAAGAAAAATTTAGAAAAATGTTGATCCCCTGTTTTTTTTATCGTTGTCAGATTGAAATCTAGAAAAATGTGCATTGGAAGTACAGAACCGAAGAAAAATCTAGTTTAGTGCATATACGTTTAGATTTTCATGTTTTTGCTCACGGTGTATATGCAGGCTGCGATCGATACCCGAAGTATAGGGCTAAATGCTGCTGTTTCTGTTTGGGACTTGGATCCAAACATCGCTGGTATTGAATCTGATGACTTACTTGGCAGGTAGTTAAGCATGCTGTAAAGATTTAGTTTGAATAATAACACTGGATTGTTGGCTTCAATTTTATATTTAAAATCATAAACCTTCAATATATTCAAACAATAATAAACCAGCAGATTTGAACTTTTCCCAAGGAGAAAATGAACATTTTTAAACTTTAAAATACAATTGCTCGAAAATCGTGGAATCAATTGGGAAAATAAAGGAAAAAAATTGAATATAAAATGTTTTGATCACATCAATAATTCAGCGATTTAATCTGCTTAATTAAAATGTCAAAATTCATTCGACTTCTTTTTACACGTAGTTTATGAACCTTCGAAAAATAACTTCCATAACAATAAATTAATATCGAATAACGTTTTTAATGTACTAAAAGAACAAAAAAAAAAAGAGGATCCAACGAGCCTGCCAAGACAAGGCTAACACCTGATGGAAAAAAAATTGTATTTTCTTATTTGCGCGATAACGAACTAAACGAGCTTGTGTGATGGCAGTTTGTAGTGGAAGAATCGTCTGGTGGTTACAACAAGGTCGTCACCCAACTCTTTGACAGAGACAACACGGGCCAAGACGATCCGTTGGGCAGGTACTGCTAGTTGTACAAATTAAAGTGCATCACACGCAAGCATTTCAACAAATCGAAAACGAAAAATTGTCAAAATGTAGTGTCCGTTAGTGTTGTTCGATTAGTGTCTAGTAAATGACCATTCATCATTTTTTATTCGTCATGAAAAACATTTTTTCGTTGTTATACTTGAGATGCATTTGCAACTGAAAAATCATTGCATCGTACGTTGGAGCACGATAGAAAAATAACGAACTTGCTCTTAATTGAAAAAAAAAGCATCTTGCAAGACAATTGAGTAGAAATTATTATTTTTTATTTATTTTTATTAATATTCACAAGAATTTAGATCATTTAGCAAAATACATCTTTCGTAGAGTCACACACGAAAAATCCTTAGTCCTGCCAATTGTAAGCAAATATCATTGGAATTATACGTTTATCAATAAATCTAAATTTGAGGTAAATTAATCGTTCTATTATTCCTTTTAAAAATATTTATTTTAGTGCCAGTTCTCGCTAAGCGAAAAACAAAAAAAAAATCCTTATTGTACACCTGGCAATGAAAGTCTTTTCTGCTAATAACTTTGCATGCATAACATTCTGTACATTTTTTTAATTTATATTTTCACATTTGACTTTAAAAGTTTGAATAATTGTTGCAAAACTGCTACTTCACTGCATTTTTATGCTGCATGCTCACACGGGCTTTGAAGTATGCTCAATGCCGTCTTCACTAAATTCATCATCACGTAAATCCTACTCACTAAAATATTGTTTTATAAATAATGAACCTACGAAATGAAAGGACGATTTTGATGTATGTTTTTCTGTCGTTTGAATCAGAGCTACCATCGAAGTTAGCCGAGTTAAAAAGAAGGGAATGATTGATACGGTGAGTCAAATTGATTGAAATAATCGTTAAAAAAAATTTTAAAAATTTACAAACGTTTTTAACACGACAAAAATAATTATTTTATCCACAGTGGTTGACCCTCGAGTTTGCAAAACATGGAATGGTCCAGCTGCGGCTCACTTGGTTGAAACTTTCGAAAGATGCCCGAGATTTGGAAGCTGTAAGTCGATTTTTGTCATAATTGAGACCCTTTTTTTGTAAATATTGAAAAAAACTGAAAAAAATTCTTTTTCTCTACACTTAGGCGCTCATGGAAACACAACAACTCAGAGTTACGTCAATGAGCACTGGTTGTCTCATACTTTACGTCGATTCTGCAAAAAATTTGCCGGTACGAATAAAAAGCTTTAAAGATTTTCAATAAATAAAAAATATTTTGTAAGAATTTCAATTATTCATTTATTCGTATTGTAATAACGACTCTTTTGATTTTTCAGTGCCTTCGTGGCAGTAAACAACCAGACGTTTTTCTCGAAGCAAGTGTTGGATCTAAAACCGAAAGAACGAGAACGATTCTTCGCTCTTGCGATCCAATTTGGGAACAAGGTTTCACATTTTTGGTTGGAAATCCAGAAACTGCGAGCCTCAACGTGAAGGTAATTGTGAACATTAATTAACGAAGTTCCAATCGTGTAATTTGAACGAAAAAAACGTTTTTTTTTTTACTAGTGCATTTACTGAACGAAATGTTGTTGAATAACGTGAAATTATCAAATTCTAGATATCCGACGAAAAAACTGGTATGACGGTCGGAACGATGAGTTACAATTTGGTTTCTTTGCTTAAGAAAAATAATATGGAGGATATGCAGCAGCCTTATGATCTTCAAAATGCTAGTTCGGACAGTAAACTCGTTCTGTCAATGTCCCTGAGGGTAAATATCAAAATGCTAAATTTTTATATTAAAATTCGTAAAATACAACGATACGTTTTTCTGCTTGGAGCTTTTTTTTTCCAAAATTCGAGCTCTGAGAAGTATTCGAACAAATCTTTCAAGTTTTCGTTAACAAAATATATTCAAGATGTGAAAAAAAATGTGAATAACGAAAACATCCTTAATCGTGTTGCACAATCGGATCAAATTTCTTAAGCAAACGTCAGTTAAACTGCTAATTTTTCTTTAGATCCTAAAATACGAGGATCCTGAGCCTACGTCAGAAGAGGATGAAGACGATCATGACATCAACGAATTGAACAAAAAGATTGAGCGACAAGAATCAACGGTTAGCAGTTCGATACCGAACAGTGGTAAGAATAATTGACACATTTTCTGACATCAATGACTTTTCCCTTAAAATAACATAAAATATTAAAAATAATGGATTATTAAACGATTTTTTTACCGCTTGTGACAGTTCCAACGACGCCATTGAAAAAACAGCCTTCCAAAGAATCGGTGCACAGTGTAGCACACAGCGGAGTGTCAACAACTGTGGGAACCACAGCCGCTCCAGATTCTTTGAGCGAAGAACCCGCTGCTGAGGAAACAATGATCTCTTCGATGAGCACCGACGACGTACTGGCACATTCGGGTTTAGTTCATCGAAATCTCAGCCAATCGTCGTCATTGGGAGAAGCGAAACTCGGCAGAATTCAACTTACACTACGTTATAGCGTGCCACGACAAAAATTGGTTGTGGTTGTGCACAAAATATCGTGAGTGACGTCTACAAGAAACGTTTCTTACAATTAATACCTTAATACAAAAAACGTGCCAATTTTCGAAAAAAGAGATCAAATATTAAATCGTAACAATTTTACTAAGCACCAACTTCTATTTTCTTAATCGACTCAGTTTTTCTTAGTCGCAGATGAAATCCATTATTTACGAAACCCCTGGCATTAAATAATTGTGTCGGTTGTTTAGTTTTTGACATAAAATCGCCACTATTTTCGAAAACACGATTTTGAAAAGAAAAAAAAGCATTTTCATGTTTAAGTCTCTTTCAAATTGAAATCAATCGCTTTTTTTTTGTAGCTTTATTTTATCGATTGCCGGAAATTTTCATAATGGCTGTACTTAATCCCTTTATTGAACAATTTCTAATATCGATTTAAATTTTCAGAAATTTGCCATTGCCACACAACGATCCATACAACATACCAGATCCGTACGTCAAACTTTATCTTCTACCGGATCGTCACAAAGACACCAAACGCAAAACTGCCGTAATGAAGGACAACGTGAATCCGACGTACGACGAGCAATTCGAATACGTTGTTTCGCAGGGTGATTTGAATACTCGTACATTAGAGATATCGGTTTGCACGCAAAAAGGTTGGCTCTCGTCGGGCAGCAACGTAATGGGTCAGATATATTTGAATCTTTCGGAAATGGATATCACACGTGCCACTACGAGCTGGTACGATTTGTTGCCAGAAGTGAAAGATTAAAAAAAATGTATTCGGGAAAATACAAAACCCGTCCTCAGTGTTAAGAGCTTCACTAAAGAAAAAATATCCGAAGCTAAAACGCCCAAGGGAAATTGTATCGCGCCAAAAAGTCGCCAAAGTGTTTCTACGAGAAAAAAACTGCGACGAGGGCGGGAAATTCAATTCGAAACTCTGTTAAATAAGCTTTTTCTCTGTTTTCGTTAAAATCTTCAAAGTTTATGGCCTCAAAGAACGAGGATTTCTTACATTGGGAACACTAACCCTTTTAGTTTAGAAATTACACTTTTTTCGTTATTTTTACAATTTTGCTTTTGCATTCTTTCCACTACGTTTAAACACTTTTTTTGAATTCTCGAGACAGTATTATTTCGGACTTTCGCTTCACACGAGCTCTCGTACAAGAATAAGCATTTTTTACCACTTCAGAAATCTTTTCCGTCGCAAATTTTGGCATAAGTTTCTAAAATCTTGTACTCGTGGTTTTTCTTTGACTGCAATCGTGTTATATTTTTTTTTGGATCGTCGACAGTTCACAATCAAACAGAAAATTGAGATTTCGTCCAAAAATGCCACGACTTTGCGCTGGTTGTAAAGTTTTTCTTTTTTTTTCTCATTTCGAAAATCGAACCCCGCATCCTCGAGTTTTGTGCTTACTTTATTATTGCTAATTAACGATAATCACGTTAATATATTCGAATATTAACTCGTACACTGTTGAAACTAATATACACTCATTATATTTGTACGAGATGTTTTGCTATATTCTATTTATACACAAAAAACAAACACTTGAAAACGTCAAAAAAATGAAAAATGTGTATGAAATGAGGAAAAAATCAATCATGAAATTTGTTGAGTGCTGGCCATGGAAATAAAAATGTGCATTTACAATTCTATGGACTTATTTATTTTTCCAATCGTTCCTGAATCCATCAATTTCGATTAAACACTTGAAAAAAAAAATTGTAACGAAAATAAAATAGAAAAATTTGATTTTGTATAAAATTCAATAATTCTCTGGAGAATTCTGTTAATTTTTTTTTTCTTAATTTCATTCTAGTGTGAAATTTACTGGACAATAATTTCCTAAGCTTCGTGTTGAATAATTATTCAACACGAAGCTTTTTGAAGAGGTTTCTCGTGATAAAAAATCGTAATGATCCTCAAGTTCGCGTAACCAAGGAAACGCCACGATAAATAACTTTTTGACGTGAGCAGTTGCGATGTCACATGAAAAACGTCTGCTTTGCCATATGACAGCGTGCAAATTTCGAATTTAGAATCTAAGGCATTTTTTTAGTCGAATATATTGATCGACTTTTTTGAATAACTTTGTTAGAAGTGATATTCGATTTTTGGAATTATGCAGCGAGCTCCGAAACTCCCTTGTCTTCCAGGATTCAATTTCGACACGAGCAGAGTAAGTGATTTTTTTGGTCTTATTTTCGTTACGAATTAGTGTTGAATTATGAATCAGTTCGGCTCGAATTTCTAGCATCAAATCAGAGTTCGAAGGAAAAACATTTCTCTCTCCGAATATCGTCGAATTTGTTTTTTTTATTTTTATCGTAGACGTGGGTAGATTCGGTCTGGAAATTGCCTAGTGATTGGGATAAATAATTCAAGATGGAAAGTTAAAAATTGATTGAAAAAGGTAGAAACGGAGTTGAGTGAAAATCTGTTTTAGATTGGACAGACGAAATTCAATCGGAGTCAGATATTCGAGAAAATTCATGAAGGAGTTTACTATCTGGCCGAAAAACCAGGGGAACCCGAACACAGTCGTTATCCAGCGATTTACCCACGAGGCGAGGCGCAGGTTTTACCACCATGGATTGCTTTCGATGGCCAGGTAACAATTTATCCATGTTCTTCTATTTTCATGATGGCGAAGCTAGCATCGCTGAAAGCAACGGAATTTCTTCATTTTTTATTAATCACAGTCAAAAATTTATACGAACTGTTTGTCTATGTTCATGGGAAAATATTTATTTGTGATTCAAAAACTAAGTGTGCAGAAAATTTGTTAAATAAATGAAAAAAAAAAATCGTATTTCAACGATGCAAACTTCAACACCATTTATTTTAAAACTTTTATTTATTTAATGATGTTTTTTATTTATTTATTTATTTATTTATCTGTTTAATGAAATTTATTTATTTAATGATAACAAATAATTAATAATTTAATGAAGATAAGAAAACTAAAACATTTTCAGAGGCTCATGTTCAAAGCCTACTTTCAAGAAACTGTACAAGAAAGATGGCAAGCTTGCTTCCAAGTTCGAGTCGTAACAATTACCTATTTTTTGGAGGATGGCACGATGAAAATAGTGGAACCAGCCATCGATAACAGTGGACTTGAACAAGGTTTTAATTTCTATCATTTTATTGGGTTTTACGTTTGTGTAGAATAAATATTATTTACAAAAGTATAACGATGAGAGACTTGAAAGAAAAATTCAAAATTTTAAGGGACATTCATACTGAGAGGGACATTTTTTGAAATCTAATTTGATGAAATTCCTACTGGTCATTTTTGTTGTGACGTTAAATGTCTAAAAAAAGAGGAAAAAAATTAATTAATTAAGATAATTTTGTAAAAATGAGTTTTTTTTTTTATTTGACAATAAATTTTAGGTGTTTTGATAAGACGTCAAAGAATACCAATGCCCAGTCCAGTGAAAAATCGTTACTACGACATCTTAGATTTGAATATTGGTAAAGAACCAGAAATATTTGGGAGAGTTTACAGAATCGTTGATTGTGACAAATTCACGAGAATTTTTTTAAATCGTATGGGAATTCCTGTGCCCGATCCTATCGAAATTCCCAACGATGGTTACAACGAGAAACGTCAAATGGTAAAGAAAAAAGATTTTCTGCTCATCGATTAATCTGATCAGTAAAATTAATAATAAAAAAACATCAACAACGATTCTAGTTTCAGAATAAATTTGCTAAAAAACCGAACAGACGATCCGACACGTTAGGCAAGTTTTTAAAATACGACAGAAAAGTATTGAGATTTTATGGCTATTGGGACGACACGGATAATCCTTTTGGATTGATTCATGATCTTGAAATACACTATTTTCTCGCTGATGATACCATGGAGATCAAAGAAATTGGAGAGATGGATGCAGGACGCGAGAACTGTCCGGCGTTAGTTAAAAAAATGAAAATTCCTAAGGTGAAGAAAAAAAAAGTTTTTTCTAATTCTTTTTTTTCTAATTTCAATCTACTGTTTCAATTCATTAATTTATTTTTCCTCCTGGAACCCGCTTTTTTATTTTTGAACATTCTTATTTTGAAAAATCTGCAAAACTTTTCACAGAAGTCTTTTTTATAAAATAAAGAAACCAATCTGGACTCAGAATGTTTAAAAAATTAATTCTTCGGATTTTAAATAAAATTGGCATTCAAAATAGTGACAATTTAAAAAAAAAGAGGTTCAGGGAGTCAACGAGTTGTGTCTGACGAGAATTTAGTGACTTCAACAATGATAGTTATCAGTTTATTTTAAAATGGATAATGAATGCTTGTAATAAACAAAAAAATTCTGACAGTTCTTCACGAGCCTCAACCCAATTGGCTCGGGCGATCCTTTCACCGTTCTCAACGTATTTGGTGAGAATTCAGCGCAGTGTTACTACATGATTGACTCATTGAACACTGGAACAAAAGCTCAGGATTATTACAAAGAAAATGATTTGATGATTGGTGCACAGCTCGATATATTTGGTCGAAAAGTTGTCATCACGGATCTAGATCCTTTTACGAGAGAATATTACAGGTAAAAAAAAAAAAGAAAAATTTATTAAATGTCAAAAAAAAAGAAAAATATTGAAAATGAGACTCAGAAAAGGAAAAATATTGAGCAATTTTTTTTCAAACTTCATTTTTTCAAATTTCATTCGTTTTGATTTTCTATAAATATCATTTTTATTTAAATACCATTAAATAAATGAAGAACGAAGTATGGCATTGATGAATTCAAACCTCTTGAGAGACCGAGGGATGATCCTTGCGACTCTGACGGAAAAAAATATATTCCGCCTCACAACGGTTTTGGCTCCTATGACGATTCGCTCTGTAATTGCTTCTCAGTTACGCCCAAGGCACCAAAAGTCGATATCGTCAGGACTCATGAATACGAAAAGTACGTTTTTTGCTGCATCATAAATGCATGTGTGTCTGCATATCTCTATATTTATACAATATTTATGGATAAATATATATAGACATATTAATATTTATATTAATAAATATATATGTTAATTGCATATGTATATTAGTGGGCATGGCATGGAAATATTAAACGGCATGTTTCCGGTCGCTCTTATTCACTCCCATTCACTGACTCACAACTAAAATCATCATTTTTCCAATTTATTTCTATTTTTTTAGTCAAATTTTGAGATTCCGTGCAAAAATGATATCCAACTTCGCCGATAATGATCTTCGACACTTCATAATAAAGGTGTTCACCGAAGATGACACGATCTCGATCTTTGAATTGGCTCCGGAGAACACAGGTATCTGACATTTTTTAAATTTCGACTCTTTTTCATCGTTGAACAATTATTATTAATAAAATGAAGAAAAAAAAACCAAAAACGTCGTAATTAATTCTTGGTTTTATTTTTTATTTATTAATGATTTTCATAATTGTGCTGTTTATTCGTTTCTTTGTCTACAGGTTTCGAGAGACACTTATTTCAGTCAAGAATGAAAGTTATGCTGCCGGGTCAGGATATTTATACGAGCGTAAAACCAAAGTACTACGAACCTCCAGACTTTTACATCGGAGCAAGGGTCAACCTTTCTGGATTTCAGTTTCAAATAACAGCAGCAGACGACTATGGACTTAGTTACATGGAAAAACATTGCGATAAGGTTAAAAATTCAATAAATTTCTATTTTTTTCATTATTTTCTTCGATTCTACATCGTTTTTTCTCATTCATTTTTTTCCAGTTTCCCAAAGCAAATGTGAAACTGATTATGAATAAAGTTCGCCAACACCTGAAACCTGTTTATCGAGAATTTATAGCAGAGTACAGCCCCAAATGCGAAGATGGTGGAGTTTTGGAGTACAGACGATTGAGGTTCGATAAAAATAAAAATAAAAAAAATTACAACGAAGATAATTATTGAATTTTAGGGAAAAATATGCTGTCAATTTTTAATGTTTTTTTTTTTTTTTTTTGGCTTTTTGCAGGGAAGCAATGTGCAAATATTTGTGTGGCAAAATAGTGGAACATGAAATAATTACAATAGCCAGAGCTCATTCTACCGACCAGAAGAAAAGTTTAATGTCAAGGGAATACGTGAGGTAGAATTTTTTTTTTTATAATTACAGAAAAAAAAGTTAACGATGAATTATTTAATCGAAATAAAAAAAACATTTATTGTAATTCCGGAAAAAAATAGGCGACTCATTCACACTGAGATTGCTCGACTTTTGTGGAGCGATCTTGATCGTTTGGAGGAATATATTCATCACTGGGACGAAGCCCGCACAGGATATTTACCTCGAAGTGATTTATCGTCGATTTTACGTGGTTGCAAAATTCCCATTGACCCGGAACTTCTGAATTTGATGCTCGATCAGTAATCACATTTTTATATTTTTTTGACACTCAATTTATGAGAATCCTTGAAAAGTATTTCAATTGCAAAGTCGTAAAATTCTTTTGGGATTCTTGTTCTTCATAAAAATGTATTTCAATGTATTATTCTTTTTTTTTGCAGCCTGCAAAAAAATGACGAAGGACTCATTGACTATCGAGACATGTTGCAATTTTTGGATACAACAAAAAATCCAATTCCTCCGTTGGAATCAGTCAGTGTTAAGGTATTAATAATAATTTTCAAAACGATTGGGATGGAAATTTCAAAAAGATTTGAACAATGGAGAAAATTTTGTAGAGTGTATCGTTAGAATTCAACAAAATTTCGTATTTTTTGCGACCCACTCCAAACTTTAAGGCATCGATCGAAATCGTAAACTAAACAATATTTTTTTCGAATCTAAGATCCAGATTTTCGATTGAAAACGTCAAAAATTTCCAAAACTGACAAATTGGCGAATAAAAATTCATTCTTGTTCCATTTCGACGATGAAAACTGCTCGACACAAATTTGGGGTACATTTCTCCAAAAACAATGACTTTTTTTCAGACTTCACTGTGGTGGGCATCAAAACAAGATCCTGATCGTGGGGCAGGCCTTGATTGGTGTTCATTTTTGAAAGATCTTGATATCAAGGAAGACGATCCAGCTCCTCAGACATTGGCCATTACTTCATGAGGTATTTGTGGAAATTGAAAGCTTATTTTGTCTGGAGTAAATAAAACGAACCAGGATTTAAGAAAAAAACAAAACAAAAAAAACCAAAAAACACGATCTCGCAAATTGGAATGTATTTATTAATACTAATTAAAATCATGAACGCTTACATTTGGAAGATATATATTTATATATATATGTAAACATATATATAAATATATATAGTTCTATTTACACATCGTTCTAACTATATATCGCACCGACTGATAATCTCTACATTATTGTTACAATGAATATTAATAATAATAATACCAATAATAAATTCTACTATAAATACAATTAATATAGTACGTGGACACAGTAAACGCCTTAAATACGACGAGATAAACACGAGTTTATAATAAATATAGTTCACTTGGGTATATCAGGATATGTAATCTAATTTTGTTTTTTTTTTTTTTTTTTTTTCATTATTATTCACGTTTTGGTCGATCACCAGGCATTGATCGCCTTTTTCCTCAAAATCTTGTCGTAGGCGAAATTGAACTTTTTTTTTTGACAACTAAAATGCATTTTTATAATTTCAAAGAGAATGTGACTCCACAGTACATTTGGTGAACTTAAAATAAAAAATTTTATTTTTTATTTCAACTAGACACATTCAAAAAATTAACGAGAAACGTTATCTCGAAAAATAATTCACTGATGAACTTCAAATTTTCAGGACTCATTTGACACATAGGAAACTACTGATTAAAACAAAAGTTTTTTTTTCTATGAAAATTCTCTACTTTGTTGAACGAAAAATAGAATTTTGTAAGACGAAGAAGAGATTTTTCAGTAAAATTCTTGCAATTTTGACAAAAATTCAAAATTTGGAAAAAAAAATAGATTTTAGTTGTGAAAAAAAAATTGTTAAATTTTGTCTATGACAGCTGCGTGTAATCTCTCAATTGAACTCAATTTAAATTCATCAATTTATCGATATACTCGCGTGCGAGAATGAGAATCGTAGAGTTAAAGTAACTAAACCTAAGTTTCTCGAATGAATAAAATTGATGCAAATTGAATTTCGATGGAATTTGAATGGATGAGAATTTGTTGTTTTTATCTCATTTTTGGGTGTGACAAAGTTTAATGAAATGTCAGATTTGAAATTCGTTAAAAAAATACGACAACAAAAGCTGTGACTAATCGAGATGTTTCTTTTTTTTTTTTACTTTTTTTTTTTAGTTACACTCGTAAGTCGTTATGACATTTCTGCAAGTTTTGCATTTGACGTAACAGCAGCTGATGTATTTGCACTCGCATCTTTCGAGTATTTCCTCAGTTTTAGTCACGTGCCCACGACCGCAGCAGAGATACTCACAGCCTTCGTAACCCGAGCTACTTCCGTTACATTGCCTGGAAAAAAAAAAAACGAAAAATAAAAAAAACCATAAATTATTGAAAGGCTCTGTAATGGAAAAAAATTAATTATTCAAACTCCCACACTGTTATTCCTCGTGAGGACTTAAACGCTCGTTTTATTGCACGTAAATAATACGTGGAAAAAGAATGTCGAATTGAATTTCGTGTTTGGGAAGATTGGACCAAGGAAATAATTCTCGAAAGACAAACGACGCAACCACGCCTCTACCGCTAGACGTAATCATACGATACTAAACTCAAAAATCCGTGTCTGCTAATCATCGGTTACGATCCATCTATGGAATTCAACGAAATATCATCGATCGTTAAGATTTCTTAGTTCTTTTATCCAAATCAATTCCATTTGTTTTTTTTCTTTCTTGCTTGTAGCCTCAGAAAAAGTGAAGTTTCTTTTTGACTAAAGTCTCGAATTTATGGGGTTTTCAAAATATTCTGTTAATGTAATCTCTGTGGATAAAATTTTTTTTTCCGCCAACCAGTGGCCAGTAAATTCGCTTCTTATGTTGTGGAAAATTTCAACCGTCGTAACATAATCTCAACTCAACTCTAATTGATTGCAATCATCTTTTACAATTTTCTACATTCACTAATTCAGTGAATTTTATGTTTTAGCCATTTTTTTTTGTTAGAAACAATACGTGACTTTTGAAAAAAAAAATTTATATTCTACTATTTACTTGTGTTTTTATTTAATTAGCTAAAAAATGAAATTCATTAACTAGCCAAAAAACTGGACATTGAAATTCACAAAAATAACTCAATCAAAATTGATTAATCAATTTTCATTAATAAGCTTGATAATAATTCTCTAAAAACTGCAAAATGGCTCAAAGAGTTAAAAAATTAAAAACTATAGAATGAACACTCAAAAAAAATTCTGTAAAAATCCTCGTCTCATTCATTGATTTTGATTTTAGGAGAAAAAAAAATTCTTGGAACAGAAGCAAAAATAATGTTTCCCAGTGCGACGAAAGAAAGAAAATTGTTAGAGACGAGTTTAACGGTTTCGTCCCTTTTCTTGTTCTTCGGTGGTCCGAGAGATCCGTAACAAATCGTGAAATCACCGTCACTAACAAAAAAGAGCTCGGTTACAATATAAGTTTGTTGAAATCGTTCGATCATCTCTCGTTTTTCTATTCCTATGAGCAAAACCTTCGCAGTTAAACGTCACGATTTGTTTTCGAGGGGTGTGCATTTTTCTCGAGCTATTTGTTTCCCCATCTTTTTTTCTCTCTGCGCATGACTCATTGTGGCGAATCTAATGCTCTCGAAAACCGTTCGACGACATTCGTAGAGAGAGGTCGAGGACGTTGAAGATTTATATCTCTGCATAAATGTCAATGACACTTTGTGTTCGGAGTCATCAAAATTTATGTGTACCGAGCATCAAAATCTCTGACTGTTGGTAACGTCCAGTATTTATTTCTGATCGTAAATCGCAGATCTGGATGAGAATATGAAATTTTCGAGGGTCGTCAAACGTCGATGATAAAATCCGAAGTAAAAACCCCAAAAAAAAAAAAAAAAAAAAAACAATAATTCCAAACTCAAATTATCCAAAAACTTCATTTTCCAAATTTATGCTCGTAAATCGCAGATCTGGATAAGAATATGAAACTTTCGATGATAAAATTTGAAAGAAAAAACCAATAATTCCAAACTCAAATGATCCAGAAACTCCATTTTCCAAATCTGTATCTCTGAATAAGAAAAAAAAAAACAAAAAATTCAAATGAAACTTTCCAGTCTTCGTGACGAAAATAGTCAAGTGTCAAACGTCAAACGCCTGTCAAAACTCTACAATTAATTTAGCTTCACTCATTTTTTCAGCGCCAAAAACAGGTTTAAGCGTTTGTCAATGAAGGGAAAATAAATAGAATAAGAAAATGAATTGAAGAAGACGGAGAGCGAACGAATGAAGCAAAAAAAAATGAGCAAAAGGAAGTTGAGCAGGAAAATAAAACATGCAAATTCATTCCATATCTCGAGGGTCTTTTCATTCTCACTTATAATTACTGGCACGCTCACATAAATATATCAAGAGTATCGAGATGTACTGGGTGTGTTCAATGAAGAACATAAACGCAGTAGTAAGAAGCGAGATGCACAGATAACGGGTGTGGGTCGTTAAAATGAAAAGAAAAAAATGAAAAAAAAATTATAATTAAAAAAAAAGAAGAAAAATCAACAAATCCAATAACAAAAATATGACACACACGTACATTTCGTACATATGAACAGAAATCTCTCACTGTGTGATCCACATATCGAGACGTGACGAACGATACGAAGTAGAGTAATAAAAGAATAAATGAAGGAATAAGAGACAGGAAGAAAGAGAAGAAAATACGTTATTAGCACCTGGGATAAAGTATTATATGGGATCCGTTAAAAGGAGGCCTCAAGCATATCGGACAGCAGGACATCGTCCTTGTGAACAACCATTCATAAAAGCGATGAACGTACTAAAACTATAAATAGTTAGCAGCACAGAACTTCAATAAATATATTAATAATAAAATAAATGTTTTGCAGTTTCGATGTGGAGATACAAGCTGATTGGCAATTTCCAGTCAATCATTTCTAATAGAAAATTAATCATCGTAAATTTTTTGATTTTTTTTTTTAATTTATATTATTACAGACGTTTATTTATTGTGAAGCAAATCAGATAATTGTAAATGAAATTCTTCGAAAGATTTGATTGGACAGATGATTTTGAAAATTATATTTCGACGATTTTTTTCTTTTGTTTTGTTTATTCGCTTTTTTTGAGATATTTTTATTGGTTATTTATTGAAGTGGATGTAATACACGCTGTAAATATTTAATATGCTCGTATGTACGCATTATTTGAGTACAAGCCTCGCGATCGTTTGAGCTTGTAAGAGAAATATCAGCCCACGTATGATAATAACCAGGCTTACATGCGTCGTGTCAAAACGGAGCTGGAAATACGACTGGTCGTGAATGTACTTAAAAAAAACTATGAGAATGTTAAAAAAATAAAATAATCATAATTAATTTGAAAATTGTTGTGTTTCGGTGCAGGCTTTTAACTGGAATCGTCCATTGTTTTTTTTTTGTTGCTTTTTACACCATGGCAAAGTTCTTTCTTTGACAGGAAACCGATGCAGTTTATAAAAATCAATTCTTTGGCTATTTAGACAGGATTTTCTATTTTTTTCTTCTCTCTTCGCAATTTCTTTCAAATTTTATTGTCGCGAAAGTTTCTTCTCGCTTTTCTCACATTTTTCATGTCTCTTATATTGTTCCAAAGGTACTGAAGGTTCTCTTAATTGCACGAAGAGTCGTACAGCTTTATTGCTGCGTTTTCTTCATCGCACTAAAATGACCCGTTAATGGAAGTTGTTCGGTTACTGAGAGAGCTGTAGAAAACACGTGTATGCATTCTCGTCACGTTTGGCCAATCAGCTTTCAACACATCATCTTCAGCTGCATTGCTGTTTTTAATATTCTTTATATTCATGAATAAATATATTGTTTTTTTGTTACGAACTTTTTACACCTTTTTACAATCAAGGATTGCTACAACTCAGGGGTTAAGGAGTTTCGGTACAAGTCGTACAATGTAATGGTTCAGCTTATCTCCAGGGAGAATCAGGGGGCGAAATTCTATTGTTCTCAAGCAAAGCGCTAACTTCACACAACAAAATTTCGTATAAAAATTACATGATTACTGAAAAATTAGTCGTTTTCATTGACAAAAAAATGAATAATTAATAAACTATGTAGACGAATTATTTCATTTTCTGGTGGCTTAATTGTATCGATATTTTCAGTGGTTTGACAGTTTTTTATAACCTTTTTCACATTTTTTCGTATTGTTTCATGCACATAACTGAAGTTTAGGGATAGCGTAGGCATGTCTCTATGTTAAAAAGTGACGTTTTCATTTGAGAATTTTGTGGAAACGGTGTAGGCAATCGTTTTGAAACTTGGAGGATATATTCAGGATAAATCAAAGAACGTACTGTAGAAATTTGAATAAAATGGTTACATTTCGTAACTTGTACCGAAATTCCTTAACATGAGAAACTTGATTCGAAGAGTACTTGAAAAACGTATATATTTTTTTTCTGCAACGAGCCTTTACTCTCACTGATGGTGGATCTCGTTCTAGTGCAACGAGAATGCGATCATAAATTTTCATCTCTTCGATTATTATGCGGGAGGCTTATCCTCAACGCAGTCTTTAATATCTTCAATTTTTTTATTTTACTATTTTTTCATCTTTATTCATTGAAGTTGTCCGTTGGCTCGAACACACCGAGCAGATTTATCGATCTCATTAGCGATATTGCTCGCGGACGATGTCCCGGTGTTGCTCCCATATCTTCCCACTATTTTCTTATTCTTGTTATATGCGCACACGCGTGCATAACCATTTGAGTATATCTTCCTCGCATTTATAATATATTAATCATAATAACAATGAAAAAAATAAAAATAAAAATAAATGAATCCGAGACATCGAATAACCAGTGACTTTCATACGCGTATTAATTTAACTCTCTCCAATGTGGCACGATGTACGTATGGACGATAACGAGTTCATTGTGATAGGAAGAAATGATTGATGGAGTCACGTGTTCCCATTCAATGTTCCACGGACTTAAGATGACCGCGATTTCGAGGCTGCATCGAAGTGAAATTCGAGACTACGATGCAGCCAAAAAGTCTAACATTTACGTGGGCTTTTATTGTCGAGGCAAAACATCAAAAAAAAAAAAAAAAAAAAAAAAAAAAAACATTGCAAACCAAGGAATTGATGAAAAAAAAATTACAAGACAGTTTGAAAAATATATTTTTTCCAAACTTTGACATTTAGGATTGAATGCTCGTTTGAGTCAGTATTGAAAAATGTTCTCATCGATATGAATTTAAAAAAAATGATTTATAACAACTGACCATACGTCAAAACTCCAAAAAGATTAATTTGCCTTTTTTTTCTTCTGCTTCTCTAAACATCGCACTAAAATCTCATGGCAATCTTTTATGCGCCAAATCCCCTCGAAGCTGCACAAAAATTCAGCTAAAAGTTTTAACGTAATCGGCCAAAACCGGACATACCTGGGTACGGAATTAACGAAGTATTTTACACGTTGATGGCAATGGAAACTCGCGAAACGAAACGAATCTCGTATCAGCACATTCCACTTGAGTTCAAGGTTATTCACCGTCACCTTTTTTACAACCTACACTCATATTTATATTTATAAATCGTATATTAATACATAACTTTGTCTCTATATCCGCCTTGAGGATTTAATTTCGACAGTGAAAAAAAATTAATACATTTTATAATTGCCAATCAAAGTGCTTTACTTTTTTAAGATTCCTCTTCATTCTTGTGAGAACTTTTTGTTTGTTTGTCCATTTTTATCTGTCAGAGGAATATTGTTTTAACAGTTTTCAAAATATGGAATTTTTTTTTTATGGATGTAAATTGCGAAATAAATTTTCTCTCTCTCTCTTTCTTTCTTTCCAGAGAACACGACTGTTGCAAAGTCCACTTCGCAACTTGAACACTTTTTTATTATTCTTTCGAATTTGCATCTAAGCAACGTTTTATTCTCGTTTCTCACAATTCGTTTGCTTTATTGTCCCTTTATTCTCTTTTCTCGAACCCTTCAAATCCCTTTTGTACTCATTCGGCCTCGAGCCCAGTCACAACACTTTACAAACCTGCTAAACGACTTTTTTAATCCTTTTTTTTACTTTACGATTTTTCTTTTCCCCAAATCTCAAGACGTACTAAAAATTGTCCAATAATTTGAAATATTTTTAAATTTTGGTATTTTCTGCAAATACATGAATCGATGATCGTTTTTTCTTTTAAACTGTTATTAGTCTTCATTTTTTTGGTTTTTTTTTTCAAATTCTTACATTAATTTTCGAAATATGACAATAAATACCTTCCAATCGTTCCGAGACTTCCTCGCTTTTTATCCGGCAGACAGTAGTCCGGACTTTTGGTAGTGTAGAGCAAATTATCGTGATGGTAAAGAGGTGGCAATCTGCTACCGGATCGAGGCCTGACTTCGGCAGCGGTTGCGTATCGGCGAAACAGTCGTGCACCAGCCGCGGCTGGTCCAATGGAGCCGAGACCTCGCCAGCAAGTTCGCACGCTGCAGGAACCGGAAACTCCGTGACATTTGCACTCGAGGGTCAGAGATTGTTCGACTGCCTATTGACGCGACGAAATCGAACATTTTATCCTTGTTAGTCATGAAAATTTGTTTTTTTTGGAGCACGAAACAAATTAGTTGTGACTCAATCACAAAAAAAACGTTAAGATTTTATTTCTTGAGCAAATAAACATTTTTCGGGAATACTCTCCGACTTACCCTCCGTCCAGCTCGATTATTGTGCATATTAACGGCGTGCATAAATTTCCCGGTCGATCCCGAACCAGGTGGACTAGCGCCTTGTAAAAATCGTTTTGCCATTCTCGAGGCTGATCTCACGTCGTCGCCGCAACCGCCCCATTTAAAAGCGTTTCTTGCGGATAATGCACCGAACGAGACTGAAGTCGAGGTGAAAGAAGTGGAGGAAGTAAGGGCCGAGGGTGAGGGTGGTTCTCGACGGGGTGGCGTTGCACAGGAACAAGCTGCGAGACTTCCAAGGGCGCAGCCTCTTGCCAATCGCCAGACCGCAGCGGCCGCTGACATTGCATAAACAAAAGCTTGTTCTCGCGTTCCTGTACGAGAAACCAACGAAAATGAAATTATTTAAAAAAAAAATAATTAAAAAGACGATAAAAAAGAAAAATCGATGGATAAGTAATCGTTTAATTGTTAATTCGTTGCCGTTAAGCAAAAAATTCTCACGCTTCATTCTGTGGGAACGAAAAACACAGGCACGTACTTTGCGACCCGAGGGGTGAGCCAAAAAAACGAAGAAAAGAAACTTCCAGTTTGGCAAGAAAATGTTTGAAATCTTTCTTTTTTTATCCATAATTATCCTCGTAATTGGGAAGCTTCTTCGCGACTTCTTTTCTTCTTTGGGGAAATTGAACTTTAACAAAATTTTAACTTCTATTTTATTCATTTCTGGTCAATGAATCCATTCGGTTTTATAGGAACTCGACTCTAAAATAGTCCGATGGCTGTCTACCCGCCGATTAATTAATTAACAGATTTGATTAATGCTCTTATCAAAACAATCAATTTCTTTCATTTCAAATGCTTGGAATTTACGTTTTTCGATTAAATTTCATGTATTGGCACTTTGAACTTTTATCAATTACTCTATTACAGTTTATTTTACGTTTTTATTCATTGAAAGCAACGATTAAATTAAAGCAGTTTGCAAACAAATACTGCAACCACTTCTCATCTAATTCTTGTTATTATTATTTTTTTAAATATCATTTTCACTATGAAAACCGAGCATTAACTCACCCGTGAGCAAATCAGGAGTATAATTAGGCGCTCGTTCGATGCTGCTACAATTCCATCTGCGATTGCGAAACGCTGTTTGACAAACTGCTGATGTGTCTTTCGCTGCTTGTACGAAACTTTGCATTATGTCTGGAGCTGCTCTGCATGCCCTGGCCTGTTTCCTCTCGAGAAGTCCGGAGCTTCTTGCACTTGTGCAGCTCTCTCTTGTCCACGTTCTTCCCTCGGTTATTTTTCCCACGGCTCTTCGAAAAAATAAAAATAATCAATTATGAGTTAAAATAAATTAAAATCCATTATTCTCTAAGGCAACAAAACTATGAAATCTCCTCAATCATTTTTTCAATCACGATCAACATAAATCGTCGATTAAAAAGTGAAATTCATAAATATTAAAAAGTCTTTGATAAATGAATCGAAAAAGAAAAAAAAAATTCAACCACTTATCTACAAAATATAAGCAATTTTTTGAAACGTGGTTATCACACTTTTCTCCAAATGCTCGTCAAGAGGGTTACGAGGGGTTTAAGGAGGGGTAGTTTAGCAGAGTAGAATATCGGATTGTGTGGAGAATGTGCTGGTTATGTTTCTCCTCTCTTTCTGGCTCGTTTCGAGGCCGTAAATCAAGGGTGAATTTCGAAAATTATAGGGCATGAAACTGAAAGGCTCCTTTAGCGCCCTCGGTCTCGATCCAGGTCGCGTTTTCTCTCCTTAAGCGAACTTCGTACGAAAAGGGAGGCCGGGGAAGTTGTTCTCGCTGTCCTGCTGGTGCCAGAGAGGCTCACCAGGCACCGCACCATTTCGTACAGCCCATCAGGGTGGTAATTACGAACACCTGAAAATCCAAATGATACTCTTCTCCCTTTTCCTCCCTCCCTCCCTCCCTCCTTCTCTTTCCAACAACGCCTCATGATCGTCGAGCCGCTTTTCGTTTCGCGACTCACAGAACATACTTCTCGCTTTCGATTCCTCTCGGGCACGTTCCACGCTCTCGCGATATGTCTAGACGTATAACTGCCCCCGCGATATTCCACTATATTCCCCCGCGTATGTGCGCCACTATATTCCCGAATGGCTCAAACGCCAACCCCGTATCTTCCACGCTTTCGCCACTAACTACTACCGCCAACCAAATTACCCTATCAAAAGGACCATATACTAGTTTATATGAGTTTTCAACAGAACACCAGAGAGAAGGAGAGAATTTAAGAATCGTTATATAGATCAGTTTTACTGCTGCATTGATTTTCATCCAGTGCGAACCTTTTAAACGTCACTCATCGTCTTTTTCTCTCAATTCATTTGATCTTTATTTTAGAAATTTCTTCATTTTTTTCATTTCCAGCTCATCATTAAATATTAAATGAGCTTGATTGGGATTTACGTCGTCACTTGTATTTTTTTCTGGTTTATTTGATCATCGAGTTACTATTCCAACAAGAAATACGGGGTTTCTTGATTCTACGTGGTCTTGGGGACATTGATTAATGGAAAAAAAATGTATAGTCATTATTTGTTAATTATACAAATATCACAGGCGAATGAATAGACGAGTCTCATACTTTTTCAAAAAAACAATTATTCTTTGGTAAACTACTATGAGATTTGGAATGACAATTTTTCTACAAACTCATTACACTCCGAAGAGTCTTGGAGAATTTTTTCAAATTTTTTCGTTGAATGGTTTTTGTTTTAAAAAATAAAGAAATTATTCGGTTTGAATTCACCAATTTCTAATCCAAGCCCGACCCCAAAAACCCTCCCAGTACGAAAATTTCAGTCGATTGCACGCGAGAAAAAATGTATGCCTTTGATTTTCGATTGAGATAAATTGAGCCAGAACTAGGCTTCCCGTTTCCAATGAAGTGTAACAATTAGTTTCAATCCTTCAAGTCCCGCCATTGGTTTCGAGATTAATTAAGATTTCATAAAAGATCAAGAAGTTAATTCGATAAGTTTTATCATGAAAATGAAATATCCAATTAATAAATAAATAAAAATTAGCAACTCTGGAAGATCGTGATTGAAAAACAAAGTAATCGATTTGCTCAAGAAACGATATTACGTGAGTCTTTATTGTACAATGTAGAGGTTTCGAGAATGAATCAGTGGTCGTTGATTAATTGACTGTCTCGAGCAAACGTGGCAAAAACATGAAGCCTTATCGATCTTGTTAATCGGAGTATTAGAACGACGAAATAATTCGTGCGTGACCAGCGTGACGGACCAGTGAACGACAAAATTGTAAAATAATATATATACATATATTTATGTATTTACAAAAAAATCATAAAAACAATATTAACTCTCTCGTGTCATCATAACACGAACGACAGCTAATTCGCTCGGATATATACAATCTTGATCACGTCAACTAGCAGGAGGATAATTTACAAGCTATGTATTTAATCTAACACGAGATTTGAGCAACGGTGTTTTAAGACCGATCGATGTAATTAGCGTTCTAATGGAAAACAGATTTTCTACACACAAGTGCCACCGGTCTTACCAAAACTTTAAAAACCGAACTTTGTGCAAAACACTTTTGATAAAACTATCAGTATTTAAAAAATGTTTAAAAAAAACGATTCCGTCAATATTTTTAGAAGTTACTACAAAAAAAAACATTATTTGTAGTCACCGGTGACTAAAATTTAAAAAATCTATTGTTATTTCTTTGTTACCACACGTGACGATTTTTCGTGACCAAGTTCCGGTACAAATTTTTTTTTTTAAATGGTTTAAAGATTTTTTGGATTGTATTGAATTCGTGAAAAAATTGTGATCTCGAAGTTCATAGTAGTTTACTAGAAAATTCATGTTTTCATTTTTTTCAAGTACGAAATTCGACTATTCATTTGTATGGGTATTCGAACAACTGACAAATAATGACTGTTCATTAAATAAATAAATAAATCATATTTTACATTCATAAATATCCCAGGGACCCCGTAGAACCAAAAATCCTGGTTTTTGTTGTTTAAGTTGTAGTTAAATAATGAAAAAAATGGAAAGAAATAAATAAATGAAACAAATTAAGAATCACCATGACTCAAAGAGTTAAATAAACATTGTATTTGATTAATTGATCGGGATAAAGTGGCTGAATATTGTGTCTTATTTCATGGATAATAGTTTGAAGTTATTTACATATATATAGCGTAATATACCATTATTAGATGAGATAGACTCCCTCAAACCGACGGACATGATAGTAAAGTGTAGTAAACTAATCACGCAACCTCGTAACGTATAAATGTACTGGATGTGTGTACGGGCTACTACCGCCTCAGCCCATGATCGAGAACCTGTCCGAGTAGATCATTCGATACGCCGGAAGAGAGATTCAAGCGAATGAATGATATTTAGTGAGCAATAAGCCAGCTTCATAGACGTGTGTCTCCATCTCAATATTAACAGTAGTCTATTACTTATAAATGCAAGCAATTCACTTTTATTAAAACGACACTTTCATTTATTTCGTTTTAAATTCATTTATCAATTGATCGATATTTACGACTGAGTCGATTTAACGAATTTCAGCAAAATAAAAACTCGACGTGTCCTCCTGAAGATTATTACAATGCCTAAGATTAATTAACGCTCAATATTAATGCAAAATTGAATTTTTAAATCGTTTTTTTAAATATTTTGTTTATTTTGTTTTGCAGTTTATTTTTTTTTAAGAATTTTCAGTTTCTTCGTTGTGTGTTTTTGAATTAGAAATGAAATCAATAACATCTCAATTCAATTAGAACATTTAATTACATTTAATCGTTTTTTTATCACATTTTTTCTCTTTGGACACGTAAATTTTTTTTTTTAAGATCCTCATCAACTTCAAACTATATTATATTGTATTTATGGATACACTCCCGTTGAATTATTCGCACGCACACCCACAAGTCGTAAAAAACGAGGCTTGTGAGTCTTAAATCACTGAACGGACATTAAGTGCGTTCAAGAAGCGCGCCATTCACGTTTTTTTTTTCATTTCGAGCCGGAAATCATCGTCAGCTGTGAAAAGACATTGGAACAACTTCTTCGTCGTTCATAGCGAAGAATAAGAGAGTCACTAAAAATTCGAGAGACAATGGACAACGAAGTTTATCGTTAAAATGACAAAAAAAAGTCACTCCTACTCATCTTGGGATTGTGAGTATTAAAATTAAATTTAATATTCAAACGTCAAAACTGTCATCTTAATTAAACGAATGCTTGAGATCAATTTTTCATTTCTTTAAAATTAGTTTCGATTTTTATAATTGAAAATTGTGTTAATAATTTTAATCCAAATCAATCATTACAAAAATCTAATAATTGTAATCGATCCCTACAAATTAATCGATCAAAAAATATAAGAAAAATTGAAAAAAGAAGAGATATTTGAACAGTTTGAAGAAAAAATAAGAACGATTTTTCAAAAAACGAAAGAAAAACAATAAAATCAATTGAATTTTTACTCAGACTCTTTGGGCATCGAATTACTGCAAAAAATTCGTAAATACGTTTTTCGAAGGATATTCCTTGTTTGAAAATGAGATCCCTGAAGAAAAGAGGACGAACAAGTAACTCAATGAACTTTGCCCGTTCCTGGTAATAAAGAAGAAACTTTATATACACTTGATAATAGTTTAGCGCCTACGACGTCGAGATCTTGAGCGTGAAACTCGTCGCTCGAGAGATTCGCGACATAATAAACCGTGACCACTTGAGAAAGATAGAAATATTATTTATTACCGGAATTTCACAATATTCGATTCGACCAACAGCTTCATCCCGTTTTACCGCAGCAATTTCGTCGAATCCGTTCGTTTTATAAATCCGAACGCTTGTGCTCTCGAGATTTTTTTTAATCCTCATAATCTTAATCCTTATTATCAATCGGTTCGCTAAATATATTCTGGAATCCGCAATTTTTATTTACGGGCTAAGATTTCCGTCGCCATCAAACTTTTATACGTGGCAATTTTTTTTTGCTATAATTAATAAATTTCCTCACAAATTTTACAACTCATTACATTTTTATTTGGCTGTCATGAACTTAATTTTTTTTACTGGGTCATATTGGCCTGATTACGAGTCCGAACAAAAAATTCGGAAATTCGAAGTTAATTGTTACTCTATTTTTTTTTTTTAACAAAAAACCATCGTATGGAAAATTTCGGAAAAATTTTCGTCTCAATTTATGAAAGTCCTAGGAACCATTCAGTCGTAAAAACGCGGTATTTGTTATTAAAATATTACTTTAACAATAAATAAAAAACTGAAAAAAAAAATTGGTAAGGAAAATGTTCAATTCGATGATTAAAATTAATTTTGCAGATGAATCATGAAATATTATTGAAAATCTGCGGAAGTTCCATTGTTTCTTAATAATCGGTAATCATAAATTCTCCAAACCATTCAAAACAATTGACATAAATCTTGGAAAAAAAAAAGAAACGATTCCTGCATTTCAATCAAAGCCCCAATTATTTCGAACTTCTAACAAGGATTAAAAAAAAGGCTATTCAACAATTCAGTCGAAAATACATCGTATATTATGATAAGCTGTTCGTGAATGTGATAAAGTACGATATTTTGTAGCTTATTTCCTGACTTCGTTCGCTCTCCGCTAATTGGTTCGTTCAGTCTGTTTCTCGGTAACGAATATAATCCCTATTCGTGTGCCAGGAAAATTTACTTGAAAAAGGAAACATTTGGAGCCACGTCGATCGCGGGAATGACGAATTTGGCTGGTCGTTCAAAATGCAAAAAAAAAAAAATCACAAATTATTAATTTCTTCATATGTTTTCAATTCCGACGATATTATCAATTCAAATGCATGCTTAATAAAATATTTGCATTTTTCAATTACATAACAGAGCAAAAATCAACATTTTATCGAAACCTTCGAACATCGAGTTTCCGAAAAGGAGCAAATGTTGGAGTTTTCCAAAGAAAGAATAAGAAAGAAGAAGAAGCAGGAAGACGAAATGACTGAGGGGTGGTTCTGGTGATTATTCATCGGGTTGAAGGCTCAGGGGTGTGGTTGTAATTAAAAATAAGGGAAACGTAAAGAGATACGACACAGTTGTTGGCATCTTAAGGGTAAAGTGAAAAAAAAGTAACGGGGAGTCTTTAAAACCTTAAAAAAAATAGGACGACAAAAAAATGGAAACGATGATTCGACGGTTGGAACTTTTTGCTGCATATTATTATAAATTATAAATTTTTATAATCAATTAACACTCTTCGTAGAATAATCGATAATTACGAAAAAAAAAAAAAAAAACAAATTATTTTACTTGTAGATAATTTTGCGATATAGAAAAATGAAAATGAAGCGAAAAAAGGTAAAAAATGACTGAAACAAATTAACTCCCCTAGTCTTTTCTTCGTGTCCTCTCTGCTTCAAGATTCTGTCGAGATTTCGTGCATCAGCGTGCCGAACAAACCCTTAATATAAATGCTCCCTGTGCGAGGGTCGGTGGATTAAGGTTTTCGCGCGCTTCTTTTCCTCACGTGCATGTGTATATCTATATACATATTTTATTGTGGGCTTTCTCCATTTCAAAGTATGGAGGGAATCTTGGAGAGAACAGCACGCAAAACCCCCATCACTCCTTCATTCATCATCCCTGATCGTCCGTGCCAACCCCCCCGAAGCCCTCGCACACTTCCGCTCACTACGGAGCCCGGACACCACCGATGAAATTCTACGCTTGTAAAACTTCTACCAGCCTCGTAATAACCAACGTACGATACTTGTGTCTCACTTTAATTACATCGACGTGCACGAAATTTCGCATTTTTTCATCAATAAAGACAACGAACAAAAATAACGCGCAACAGCACAAAAAATTAACTTTCGAAAGACAAAACAATAATGAAACGTGTAAACGTCCACCGCAAAAAGTCTATTCCAATTTATTGGGATCGTTTATTCGACTGTTTTTCATTTGAATCAACAAAAGTGTTATTTCAGCTAAAAATCTTCATGGAAATTGAACTTTGGACACAACTTCATGCTCGTTAAATTCGTTACATCTTTTTTTCACTCAAAACCAAATTACTAGATTTTTTATTGACTAGATTTTCTTCAAATTAAACAAATCTCTGGTTGAATCAATTCAAAAAAAATCTCGACACATTTTGAAATCGTAAAAATTCATATTTAGTTTGGGTGAATATGTTACGAAATATTGTTAAAAAAAATTTTTAAAAATCAAAATAATGAAATGGATCGAATTGCGGACCCATTGATCGGGCCTGAAATCCACTGTATGAATTTTTATCTGTATACTTTCCCCTTTAGCTTCTCTTCTTTATACACGTGATGTATTGTATAAATTACACGTATGTATATCTGTATGTAATCTCTACATACAGATAATACGTATATATATTAATACAATGCTTATAATAGAGAGATGGATATATATATATATAAATCTAGACACACGCACGTGGGTCCAGACACACAATCCATGCCCGACGTGATCAATAACCCCCACGTCACTTCTTTGTTCCCAATTAAATTCGTCAATGTCTCGTTCCCTTGTCTCGTACACTACATGCAGCTCGAGGGCTCCCATTTCTTATTGTTATGATGATTATGAGTAACAAATTTGTTACAGCTACTTTATCGTAGACAATGGGACGAACAGCCCCTTTAGGAATGTGTTTTTTTTTTCCTCTTTTTTTTTCGTCACATTTTACGTTTGATTGGTACACGTTGATCCTGAGAGTGATTTGACGAAGCGATTTATGGATAAATCGAGATTATTTCGACCTCAAGTTTGATCAAAATTAAAAGAGGCTGAATTGAAGTTTTTTGTTGTAGATTTTTGACGAGGGCGATTCTTACGAAT
>JACEOJ010000055.1:1266158-1388637 GCA_013761285.1 Campoletis sonorensis
TTGAAGTTTTTTGTTGTAGATTTTTGACGAGGGCGATTCTTACGAATGGGAAATATTGAAGTCAATCAAAGACAGAATTGAAAGAATTGAAAATCTTTTGAATTTGTGACAAAAAAATGATAATTGCCTGATTTAGATAGACTCGAATGATTTTTAAAATAATTTATGAGAATTTTTAATCGTTGAAGAGTATAAAGAGTGTGCCAGCTGCGGTGTGGTTCGCCGTGTCATCATCTTGTCTCTTCGAGAAGGTACGATGGCCCTCACACGACGAGGCAAAAGGATTATGATATAGCAGAACTCGCTCTGGCATCCCCCTGATGTTCGGTTTTTTATTTGTGAGTATTTTTTTTTCCTCATTTTTTGTTCATTTTCTCTCATCTCCATTCTTGTTTCCCTCCCATTTTTTTTTTTTTTACTTTTTTTTTTTCTTTTTACTTTCGGACTTATTTTTATTCCTCTAATTCTTTGTCGAACGATACACGGATTCTTCGTTTCGCTCGCACTCACCAACCACTCCGCACACTCCATGAGAACTATTTGTTTCTCATTAACGTGCCTACATTAATCTTTTCTTAAGGATGCTGGAGGACCCCCGAGCGATCGCTTCTCGATCGCCCAGAGCGTGAGATTATATACATTTCTATATATATATATATTTATATTTATATATAAGTATATAAAATACACCTTTATCGAAATACTTCGATGGGAGATGAGGGGAAAAGGGGTTGAAGTTAAACCACCGCGTGGTCTCACCACTTTCCACCCACCTTATCGAGAAGAAATACGTACGGATGAACATGAGAAGAGAATAGATAAGAAAAACCGGATTTTAATAGTTTACCATTGGAATTTATTGTATTTGAACATTTCCAAGGAACGATAACGAAGTTGTAGACTCGACAGCATTGAAAAAAAAAACGTTTTCGTTCATTATACTTCGGTGTACATTAGCTTTTTTTTCTTCCGTGAAATCATGTCTTTCGATGTTTTTGAAGAAAGCATTTGAATTGAGAAAAAATATAAATAAATATTGACAGTGTTTTGGTCAAATGAATTTTGAGGTTCTTTGGAATTTTTGTAAATTATAATTACTTACTTTTATATAAAAAGAAAGTTTTCTAAATATTTTCAACTACAAGTTTTTGTAATTTTCCAAAATTCAGATTATATATCGAAATTTTTTTTTTTCAAATTTCGTATAAATATTTTCATTTTTATTTATATGTTTTTTTTATACTTACAGCCACTTGATGCACGTTGCACTATGAGCGATAATGAGAAGAACGATGAGGGTAACGATTCCCGATGACTTGACGACATTGCGAAACTTCGTTCCCCGCATTTTTTTTACCGATATTTCACATCATCAGTATTAATCCAACGTACATGAATTCTCGTCCCTCGTCTATTATTTCACATGTAGAAAAATCGATGAAAAAAAAGAAATATTCTTAAACACACACTTTTTCGAGTACACCAAAAAATCAACAATTAATACAAGAATCTCAAACGAGATTCAAACACTTTGATCACTAACTCGCTGCGGATCTACGCGATCCGTACGATCGGTGTCGCTTGCATTGATCGTTAACCGACAATTTTCCATCGCAAATATTAAAAGCACAAAATTACTCACACTTTCACTTTAATCACTCTTTCCAACATAATTAATAACAATTGAATCGTCATTCGGAATCTATTATCGACGAGGAAAAAAAAAACTTATAAAACTATCGAACGTTGGTTGTTGAACGTAAATTCAAAAATTGAGTTCACGTGATTGTTTCCACTTCAAATTGTTAAATATTTTATAACATTCTGCAACACTTCAAATTGTTTTTATGGATTTTAAATGCTCTTTAAATTATTACTGCAATTAAAAATCCGCTAATGATGATCGGGTTTCAATCAATTTTATTTTTATCAACAAATCATCGATGTTTAAATTTGTTTTATTTTTTATTTTTTTTAATTATTGAATACGCTTTTATATTTTGTTTGGGTTTCGTTATTGTAATTTTTTTTCTAAGTGCCAGCCTTTTATTTGACGAAATGGAAATAATTGACGAGCTCACTAACGCGACGATCGTCCTTTGCAGAGAACTCTCGAAGAACTCGAGAGACGTATCTCCTGGAGTCGAGTGGCGGATCGTTGGTTGTGGTGGTGGAGGAACCCGGAGCCGGCGGCGTGCTGGTTACAGGTGTCCGAAACGGAGCAATGCCGTTGTACTATAGGGCATTACGTTCCATTCGAGAACTCGGTCCGGTATAGGTGGTGGTTCAAGCGAATGTGATGAACGCGTGGATTCGTTCTGTAGGTGAATATGGCCGAGTCGGCGCGTGGATGGAGTCTTAACATCCCTTAGAATAGGGGAAATAGGAGAAAAATTAAACTGAAAGGAAGATTTTATTAAATTGAGACTGTATTGTTGTGGAAAATGCTGTTTTTCAGAAATTCTTGACTATAATAAGCTCAAGGAAATTTTTTTCGTATACTTATTCACCATCTACGAGTCATTATAAAAAACATATGAAAATTTATACCAAATTTAGACTCATTTGGTTTCCTAGTTCTAGAAACAAAAAATTTGGAAGTATTTTAGAAAGATCGATAAAAATATGATCAAAATTTAAGAAACAAGCATCAAACCATTTCAAATTTATTTCATCTTGAAAACGTTCATAAATCCTGATTGATTATGATAATTAAATTACCAAACGAATAAAAAAAATGAATATTGATTAATATTGAGAGAAAAAGATTTTTTGGAAAAAAAAGGAATTTTTGAAACTCGGTTTCCTTATAAGGAAAATGGGCTTTTGATGGAAAATCTGTGGCATTAGAATAGTCAATAAATATTCCGATATTTCATGTTCGTTTTATATTTTATTCGTCAAAATGATGGATTTTTAATGAATGATAAAATTTGAATTAAAATTGAAGTTCGTTTACGAATATTGTGAATTCTATGATATTTTTTGAACAATTTTACGATTTTTATGAATTCTATTTTATAAAGATGAGCCAATTTTATGGTTGAATACTTCTAACACATTTTTTTTCTACAAAAAAGTAACAATGAAGTTCTAAAAAAGAGCAGAGGATAGAAAAATATGTGGATAGAAAAAAAAAGCGAGAGAAGGTGGAGATGAAGGAGGGTCCGGGTCGCCCCACCACAATCCAGCATCCAACGGCTTATCCAATAACCATCTGTCATTCGACAGGAGTTGGAGAACTCACGCACGTTAGGAGAACTCACGCACTCAGGAACTTTCATTCAGGATTTTTCGATCTCTCGACACTCCCCCCGCGTGCTCTGCATATATATTTTATTTCAATTCTCTCATTATTCTTTTTTCAATCTACGACGGTGGTACGACAACCACGAAATGACTTCGTTAAAATGATTTCTCATTCGTTTATACGTTATTATCCCGAAGAGGCAAACTCTATTTTTATCTCCTTTCGTTGCTATTTCTTTTTTTATTCATTTTTTTTTGTCGACCATTATTTCTTCATCGTTCGTGTTATTAATTTTTGGATAAATACAGTGACGAGTTAATAACGAGGGGCTCGAGGCGAGGATACAATGATTTAAGAGCATCGAAAAGAATTCCACGGTTTGTCTTGTTTCGATTATTGTTTTTTTTTTCTTATTTTTCTTTACAATCTTTCCTCTGATTTTGAACAGATTTTTGCAAATATTTTCAAAAATTCATTCTTCGGCAATTGTTACAAAAAAATGAACCCCGATCATAATTGTTCAACAGAATTTCTGGTTTTTTTTTTTTTTCTTCCAATTCTGTTCTTTTCTCTGTTTTTGTGCGACTATTTATTTCTTTTGGTTGAAAAAAATTGTAAATTTTTTAACAAAACTCACACAAAGGAAGAAAGGCGGAGAATCCTCATCGATCGAGTTCGAAGGCATGGTTATACACGAAAAGAAAAGCGTATTGTAGTACAAAAGAGCCGCTCGGTCATTACACGTTGCTAGCACGAAGAAGAAGAAGAATTCTCTCTTTACAACTCCGCCCTCTCTCCGTTTTCCTCTTTCTCGTCGTTTCTTCTCAGCCTTCTTCACATACTCACTCACTCTCTCACCCTCCTCTCTCGATAATTATCGCGAGATCGCTCGCGGGAGACTGACACGAGAAAGGAACCAGACAATTAGCTGAAAAAAAAAACAAAACAAAAATCGCTACCTTTTTTTTCGATCTTTGGTACCACTTTGACTGTAATTGTACGTAAGAAAACTTACGAAAGGATTATATGGATGAATTATGATTCGCGATGGTTTTCGAATTTTTGATACTCTTCATAAATAAACGTGCGAGCAAAAAGAAAAAAGAAGCTCACTCAACGAATATGGAATGTTCCTTTTTTTCCACAATATTTTCATTCAAATTATTAATCACTGTTGAGAAATTACATCCACTGAGAAAAGTCGAAAAAGTCGATTACAAAAAAAATTGACCCATTTTTTCAATGTGAGAAAAAAATAGTTGAAATCGACCCTATTTTCAGCATTTCTCGGTGAACCCTCAAACATAAAGTAAAAAGTATTGAAGTTGAATTCAATCTTCATCAAAAATTGACAATCGGAAGACTGATTTGATCGATTGATTAATCAATAATTAAAATTCTTTTCTACGTTCCAATAATAACCATAGAAAAATACAAAAAAATATACATTATGGATGAATAAAAAATATATTTATTACGTATTATGTAAAAAAAAAAAAAAAAATGGAGGATAAATTCACAACTTCAATAAATGTGTGTCTACGAGAGGTTCAATTATTTCAAAAATTCGATTTTCCACGAATGGGTCCACGAGGAATCTCTGGCAATTGTTTGCTCTTGATAAATTTGCCAATAATTCGAAGACAGTAAGAATCGATTGTTTAATTGCGTTAAGAAGATTGGCGAACGAGCTGGGAATAAAAGAAGAAGAATATTTTTCTGAAGAGCAAAGATATTCCATATCGTAAGTAAAGAAAAATAGAAAAAAAAAAAGATAAAGAGAGTGTGTATGTGAGAGAAGAACACGGTGTATTGAATTTTTAATTGGGCCTGTATGCATACAGTTCGGATGGTCTCGAATATTTCATGGGATTTGCGATTGGAGTAGATCGAGGAAAGGAAGTGAAGGAGGAGGAGGAGGAGGTGAGAGCGCCACTGGTGCTTGTAGCCAAAGGATCTCGTTTCTTCTTTTCGATTCCAATGTATTTTCTTCCTCGCCCTGACTATTATTATATTTCTATCTCGCTCATATTTCTCCCCAACCGATGCGGAGAGAGCCCCGTAACGCCGAAAGCAACAAAGCCGATCGGACCGAGTCATTCCGCACCATGAAACTCCCATTCATATCTCGATAATTAGTAAGATCGTGCACACAATGCCATAGCCGCGCGGACGTTTTCTTTTATCTTGTTTTCTTTCATTTTTGTTGCTCTCCTCCTCTCCTTTTTATTTCCTCGCTCTCTTCTTTCCTGCTTCGTTGCTGTTTCTGCTGCGATCGGTGAACGAGCGTGTCTCGTCTTTTCTTCCGCTCGCACTCGTTTCGCTTCTTTTTTCTCTCCTCCCTACTCACTCTCCCTCGCACTCTCCTCTTCACCTGCTCGCCCCACTCCCTTTTCCTTTTCTTCCTCCTCCTCCTCCTCTTCTTCCTCTTCTTTTTTTCTTTCATTCTATCCCTCGACAGTTTCTTCCTTTTCTTCACTGCTTCGCCTCTCGTCCCTCTCTTCCTTCGACCCCACTTCGCCGCTACCGATAAATAATCCTCTGTCAGACGTTCATTACGTCGTTAAGTTTCGGTCCAAAGTTATCCTCCCTCTCCCTCCCCTCCCTCCTCCTTCTTATGCTTCTCCTTCTCTTCCAACTTCTCACTCCCTTCACTTTCTTCTCTTTCTTCACTACTCATCATCCTCCTCCCTCATTCATTCCTCTCTTTTTCTCTTGTTCTCGGACTTCAAACCTAATAAGTACCCCCTTTTACCTGCCCGCCTACTTGCACATCTCCACTTTTTTCAGTTTCTCTCCCATATGCCCTCGACATTTTTTCTCGCCTGTATTATTCCTTCACTCCTCTTCCAAAATTATCTCTTCAGTCATTCACGACGTTTTCTCATTATTATACATTCATACGTCCATTTTTTTCATTTTGTTTTTTTTTTTCATGTCACTCAGTCGGAATTCGTCAGATTTTATTGATGAATGAAACGTAACATCTACGGAAATACGTTCTCGCTACACTTTTCTTTCAAACCACATTGTGTCCATCCGGAAATTTAGTTCGTACCGAAATCCTCTTCGCTCTCACTCTCTTTCGCGTCTCTGACGACAGCTTTTTTGCTTATTTTTTTAGAGTCTCTTCTCCAATAAGATAAGCACTCGATAATTAATTAGTCTGAAAGTTAATCGTTTAGCAGAGACTTATTGTGTGAAAAGAAATCTGGTTTTTACTGCACTCTCTCGTTTTCACTGAAACTCTCAATTTTATTAAATCCTTCGATCTTTTTCAAGAAAATAAATAGATTTAGAGGAAACTTGCAAATTCTGGAAAGCCTTTTTTTCCTAAAATGAACATTCAACCGTAGTGCTGACAGTCAAAAAAACGATTGTTTAGTGTACTGACAACTGGAATTTGTTGGAAACGTCAAAAAAAATTGTCAGATGAGTCCAACGAAAAATTTCGGCAATTTCCGGAAATGGTTTTGTAGTTGAAGCTGTTGGACAAAATTTTCGTCAATAAAATCCAGCTTTCGGTGGAAAAAAGGGAATGATCTTTTAGGGTCGATTTAATTGCCAAAGCTGAAGGGAAATGCGAAAAATAACGTCGATATAGAGCAGCAGATGGCGAGGCTGCGATCCTCGTTTATTAAGGCTGACCCCCAACCCCTTTGATTTGCAATACCACAACAGCCATCGTAGGAAATACTCCCTTCTCTTTATTCTTCACTCTCTTTATCCATCTGACGAGCCCCTTTGGGTATTTTTTGCAGATAATAAAAATGGAAGGGGTTAAAAAAGTTCTGTAAAAAATAGAGCAATTCTTTTAAAAAGTAAAATCAATTTGAATAAAAATGTATTTGTCGTTCTTTCAGCTCCGACAATTCGCAATAATTCGTTTGATAATCAGTTTAATGCTCAAAGAATAATCAGAAATTCACAATTGATTGTCATTTAATTCCACTTTGTTGATTCTTTATTGACCCACCGTTCTTTTTATTTTTATTTCTTCTGAAAAAAATTATTAAATCGTCCAGCAATTTCGAGATGGAACGGCAGCCACAAATATGAAGATTGCTAAATGAGCCGTGGCTCCGTCGGCTGTCACCCAACAAAAAAGATCTCCCCCCGCTTTCTGCGACACCCAACCAACAGCAGTGCCAACGATCATGTCCCCCACAAAGTCCCAAAGTCACAGGAGGAGCTACCCTCAAAAAACTGAGCTGTACCGGCTGTTTCAAAATAAAATTAACATTTGAAAATCGAAAATTACAAAAATCTGCACAACAATCAGCCAAAAATATTTATTTGATATGAAAATTATGAAAAAATGGAGAAAAAAACTGGATTCGAAATGATTAATTAAAATAATCGAAGTTTTTGAAATATTAAAATTTCTCCAGCGAAAGGAACATGTAAACAAGTTTTTCACTTCAGAATATTTACTTTATTGGATTTTTCGAATTGGGATTTTTGTGGATTTTTCAAATTTTAGTGTTTTTCGTTATCCAAGGATAACTTTTTTCGTCACCCTGTAGTTTTAGGGCAACAAAAAACATAGCCAAAAAAGAAACTTAAGGGAGAGTGAGTGCAGTCGAGAGCGAGGTGTGAAAAATTCACGTGGAAAGGCCCAGATCAGAGGACGTCGACACCCCGAAGAGCGATTGTCATCGACATCGAGCGCGAAGCGTTGCCAATCGTTGCGCTCCGCAGCGTGTCAATTCGTAACACGAGGATATATTTTTTTTTCTTTTTTCTCTCTCTTTTTAAACGTTTATATTTCTGTATCGTTATTATTGAAGATTGCGTGCCATTCTCGAGACAGAGTGGCGAACAAGTTGATCGTTTAACGAACCTCACGCGAAAACACGAATGGCCGATTAGACGAGACAGAAAAATGTAGGGATCGGTGGTAAAAAAAAAAAAAACACTTTAATGTCATCATAATATGGTCGGAATTTATAACCATTTGAATGGTAAAAGAATAATAAAAAAAAAAAAACGATTATTAAGCTGACAAATTTAAACACCATGAAAATTGAAGAAATATCATTTTTTGTAAAAAACATTCTACGAAATATTGTAAAAAATGCACAAATAAATAACTTCATTAACAATTAAGAATTAAACAGTTTTTAACAAGCCTTGGTAGAAAAAAGTCCCGTTTAAAACGACAATAAATAAAAATGTCATTCCGAGCGTTAATTAAATTCGAAAAATGTTTTCATCCCATTGAAATATGTTGAGATACGTATATCGTGAATTTGCCTGTTATTAAACCGATATCAAAATCTCTGGCCAAGTTTTTTTCGCCATTTTGACTCTCGTTTAACGCTCCAACGAGGACTCTCACAGCCCCTCGCGAATCTGCATAATGCTTTTACGATTACTGTTGCCCGATGGGCCAACGAACTTCACGAGGATGGACAAAAAAAATCCGATGAGGGGTCTAATATGGAAAAATGTTTTTCTTGCAACGAATTGTCAGAAGGCAGAGTCTCCCTCATTGCCTACTCAGTTTTTCTTTATATTTTTCTTTTGTATTATTTGTCAAAAGTGTACATACTTTTCGATTAAATTGATATGATTCTTAATTTTGTTAAAATAATAGACGAACTTCCACAGATTTTTTTGTATGCAACATAGAAATTTAGTTAATTAATAATTATAAAATAATGACAGATCAGTCTCTGTTTAGAAAGTCAAAAGTCAAAAGGTCAAATGTCAAAAGACTTTTTTATCATAATTCAGGAGTCTAGATATTTATTTTTTAGAAATTACGAATAAATATACATAATTAAAAAATCGTATGTAATCAATGTTCAGATTTGTTTGACTAGTGGACAATGGTCGAGACATGGTTTTTCGCCATCCATGGTTGAGTTATTTTTTGATGATGTAACAGACTTTGTTTCGTTCAAATGAATGCCAGGCAGATTTGTGGTTAGTGGGCGAGGCAATGGTTCACCATCTACGGTCAACCATGGCAACCATGGACCACCTTCGTAATCCGGAAGAGAACGAGGATCTACTCCCCGTTTTGGTTGGGGTAGCAAAACTTTTCTATAGTTCGATACAATCTCAACCAACTCGTTTACGACCTGCAACCAAATGAAACCAAAAAATTTAAAAAATAAAGGCAAAAAAAAGTTGAAAATGATCGAACCAATGGTTCGGGGATTTTGTACATTAGTAGGATTTAGAGAAAACTAAAAATCAGCCCAATAAAATAATTAAACAATTTTTCAGGTCAAAAAACTGCTCTGTTATAATTTAATTCATTGTCACTTCGATTCCAATGTTCTTCAATGAAAAATCGGTCAAATTAATGGGTTTTGGGGCCCTGGGTATAAGAGACCCAACAGAAAATCCCTGAATCAATTGAATTATTGATGATTTTTTTTTCATGTCTTAATTAATGGCCTGAAGTATGAATTGAGAAAAAAAGATGAAAACTGACCTCAGGATATTGTTCTGAGACTTCCGTAGCCTCGCAAGGATCAGTTAGAATATCGAATAGACAAGTGTCCGTGCAATCGAATAATTGATCGGTGTGAGGAGCACAGACGATTTTGTTAGAACGACGAAGTTGTAATATTTTGTCGTTCGAGAGTATGGGGTGACTATTTGTTTTGGCGATAGCGAGAGCAGCCATGGATTTCGCCACGGAATTGACATTGTAAGGTGGTGCTGATAAATCACCATCGTCTACGTTCTCGCCCATGTAAAGACCATCGTAAGCAGACACTCCTAAAGAAGCATTTTATTCAATGAAATAAATGGTCAATCGTTTCGAAATGAATTTATTTAATTAATTACCAGTCAAGTATTTGAATCGTCCTTTAATAGCACCGCTGGTATTTTGTAACTCATTGATGTTGAGCAGTATGACATCACGAGGACTCGGGCTATCATTAATAATTGAATCCCACTGATCGATACCATCGATTGATCCAAGATCATTTATATTTCCTCCTGCCAGTTTATAAAGTGTTGGTAACCAATCGGTTGTATAAAAATATCCATTATGGATTCGTGACGTATTCTTAATCATCGGTGACCAAATAAATGCTGGCACATGGACGCCTCCTTCGTAGAGAGTGAATTTTTGCTGAAATGAAACTCGGACTTGATGCTTTTTTTTAGCCAAAAATCAATGAGTATGAAGTCTCTGTTACTTGCTTCAAAAGAAAAATGCTACGAGCTCATAGTTTTTCTTGACTGATAAGAAAATTCTTGGCAGCAAGTTTATTTACTTGACGATTTGGATTAAAAAATAATCCAAATCATAGATCCACGTGATTTTGATTTGTTTTTATTTCCTCTTCAATTCAATAATAATCGTTAAAAGAATCCTATCGAATGTTGAAAATAATTTGAAATCATTGTCTTACTCCTCGATAAGGATAATTCGAACCATCGTTATGTTGACTCCCACGAGTCATGGCGCCATTATCTGATATAAAAACGATAATCGAATCATTGAGCATCCCTTTTTTATTCAAGGCTTCGACGACTCGTCCCGTTGATTCATCCAGCGCTGACACCATGCCTGTTGTAATTAATCAGCAAATCTTCATATCGTCAAAAACATAAATATCTTCCTTATCCACATTTATTGTTTAAACATTTGAATGTTTAACAACTGTTTTCGTACACAAAGATAAACAAACCTGCGTACAGTCGCCTCCGATTGTTAGAAACGTAATGAAAAGTCGCATTCACTTGGTTAATATCACGAACTTCAAGGTCACCTGCAAATCCGGAAGTGTGTGGTGCCAAGTGTGAAAAATGCAGATACAAAGGTACATTTGGATCATGATTGGCAATCACGTTCTCGGCTTCGCTGGTGAACAAATCTGTCGCGTAAATATTTTTTGGAGCCCAATTCACCGTGAAATTTGTTTTAATGTCGTTGTGAAGATCGTAACCCGGAAAATGCTTCAAATTCATGTGCAACGAATTAAAATCAAAATTATTATCAAGTCAAAGTATTAATAATGTTATGAAATAAAGTTTTTTTTTTCACACGCAAAAAGTATGCATACCTCATCATCAATATTCTCCAGTATGTAACTAAAATATTTCATGTATCCATTGTAATATCCGTAAAAATTGTCAAACCCACGAGACGTTGGTAAAAATTCTTTGGCATAATATCCAACATGCCATTTTCCAATAAGATTAGTCTCGTATCCCAAATTACGCAAATACTCGGGCAGAAGAGTAAAATTCAGAGGCAATGCTCGCGTTTCTCCAGCGGATAATGGTGCTCCTTGCAAGCCTTCAAACATTATTAATATCGTAATCATTATTATACATTTTTTTATTTTTTTTTTCATTTTTTTTTCATTTTATCTTAAAATTCTTCTATTTTTTTGTTCATCCATTTATAAAAATACTAAAGAGTGACAAAAATTCTTCATTTGAGAAAAAAATAGACTATGTGGATGCTGATTTGGACAGAATGTTCACTTGCCTGTTCGGAGGGCATATTGCCCCGTTAAAAAGGAGCCTCTTGATGGCGTACATACGGGTAGGGTATAATAATTATGAAGAATAATACCATTGTAAGCCAAAGCATCAATATTTGGCGTTGGGATTTGATTGGATCCGTGATAACTCACGTCATTCCAGCCCTTAACGAGAAAAATAAATTGTTAGATAGCAATCAACTGCAATCACGAAAATGAAGAACAAAAAAAAACTCGATCTGAATCATTCCAACGAAACCGTAATAAGTCAGGACATCAGGGAAATTTTTATCAGTCATTTTAGGATTTTTCTATTTCATGTTTTATCATTAGATTTTTTTTCCTACTCACCAGATCATCGGCCATAATAACAATAATGTGGGGCTGTTTTTCTTTGATTAACGACGTAACTTCATTAAAGCCTCCCATCAACAAATGAATTAAAATCCAAACGCTGAACGACCATCTGAACATTTTATAAATCACATTATCCATCTATCGAATCGTCAATGTATCCTCCATGATTTATCGATTAAACCAAAATATGATTTCGTTCAAAAAAACAACAAAGTTAAGTACGAACTTGGCTTTAGGCTTTTTTTTATTTACAGAAATTGAAAACTTTGCAGAATACATTCACTTTTCTCTTGTCATGAAGAAATGAGGCAAAACTTTTTGTACTTACGATTTGAAAGTCTTCATCTTTGTCGACGTCAAAAAGAAACGTTTTTAAACAAAGTTTCATTCGATGTTCTTTCCTCTAAATCTTTCAACGTTTTTCATTTTCATTGACGATAGCAAACATATGTTCTTAGTTTCTTGTAATTAAGTTCGAAATTTTCAAAATTACTTGAACTGTAACACTCGAACGAATATCATTCATAAAATTTACATTTTTTCTATACCTCTTAACATCAATAAAGTTTCGTTTGTGTATGTTTTTCTTACAACGAACACACTGACAACCACTACGGATTCTCCAGACTGTCACGAACATCATAAGGAAAACTGATAGACCCGTCACTAGGCCACATTATGATGACCTACTTATCGCTTTGTAGATCCACTTGGTCAAGCTGGTTCGTCAAAGATGCGGTGTTTCTAATTTTCAATTTTATTCCAGAATTAAATTTAATTTTTATTTCAAAATTAATTACGTTTTTATTCATTTATGTTTACCAAAATTTATCTAGTTGTCGAAAATAAGAAATAAAATAATGTTTTCAAAATTGAAAGGTATTAACAAGATTATTTATAATTATTATTACTTCCAAGAGAATTTCTCCCGGGTTTTTATCATTGATTATTATTTCGCTATTTATTTTTCGAAAAGTTCGTCTATTTGTTGTGAGAAAAAAAAATCTTTTCATTTATTTTTATTCTTTTTGAAGAATATTCATCTTTTGTTCTCGTTTGAACACCAAATCTTTTTCATTTTCTATTAACCTCGTTGACGATATGAAACTAATCGTCGAATCGATGGATGGAGTCATTGGGATCAATGAAAATTTGTGGTTTTGTTTTTCATTCAATTTTTCTATCTTCCTGTTCGACTGAATACATTTTTCACAAGTTTACACAGTTCATTTGTACATTTTATCAGATTTTTATATATTTTTCAACTTGAGGGAGTTTTTTTATTTGGTTCGTAAATATAATTAAAAAAATCGTGTAACTGAAAAAAAGAAACATAGTGACAATAAATAGTTTAGAGAATTGTACGAACACTGAAAATAAAAGTTGGTAAAATGAAGAAAAAACGTTGAAGACCGTGAAGCCGATCTTCGAAACAGAAAGTACTCCAAAAATGTGTAAAATAAAAGAAAAGATATAAAAATGATAAATACTAAGTCACTTCTAAAATACAATTGACACGAACATAAAATTTATCTTTTTTTCCACTCACATAAATAGTTCCAATATTGTAATGAACTTTTCAAAATCTTTGGTTTTCGTAGTTAACAAACGTAAGAAAAAAAAAATGTGAAAATTATGAAAATAATTGCGATACCGATTTCGTTAATGTTATTTTTCAATCAAACCCGATTCGGTGACTCGTCGAGCTCACAATCAACTACGTAAACGTTCTCTTCGGTCGTCGAAGTTTCGGTATCAACGTTTCTATAAAAAATCGCACTGTTCCGCTTCGTCGGAAAATTATCTTTCAGTCAAATGAATGCCCGAAGACCAACGATTATTAAAACCATTCCGATGTGTGCTGATACTGCCAACGTACTTATCGCTGTGGCTCCGTTGAACTCATAGTGACCCGCGTTTAACCATGGCTGCCAGGTGTTATTTCTTCTGCGTGGATCGGCCAACCAATCGATCGGTAATCTTGGTTGTTTCACTAATACGTTGCCATACTTTTCCAGATAAAGATCAAGGAAATTGACGATCTATGGAAAAGTAATTGAAAAAAGAAACGAGCAAATTAAGATTATGGTCAACAAATCGGGTCATTTTGACCCTGAGTAAAATTCCGATGTTAAGGATCTATTTGGACGGAATAATGCAAAAGATTATCAACAGTTTTGAACCAGAAATGAAGATTTTTTTTCATTTCGAAAATGAGGTAAAAGTTCAGACGTTCGAATAAATTGTTTCTTTTTTTCAAGCTCGTTGGAGAACTTTTTTTTTTTTCGAAAAATTGTATCTATCATGAGTATATTCCTGGTTATTAATCTCAATAATGTTAAAAACTGAAAAAAATTATGATTTTTTTTAAGGAAATGTGGTCTCTTTGAAAAATCAAAATTTTCAATAATTTTTTTAAACAATTCGGTTTGTTTATTTCAGTTGAAAACGACCAGAGAACAGCTTATCTCAAGCCGATGAAGTACACTCTGGGTCAAATTGACCCGGAGTACAAATTTGTGAAAGGTGCAACGAAAAATCAAGGAATAATTTTGATTTGACTGATTACATTAATTTTCCCCATAAATAAAAATCTTTTTGATAAAATAAATATAAAAAATGATTTTGAATGTAATAAAAATGATTAGTTACCTTTGGATATTGTTTAGCAATATTATTAGTTTCGCAAGGATCGTTGACGATGTCGAAAAGACATTCAGTGTCGTTGCATGTTGAAAATACGTTTCTCATGCTTCTTCGGCAAACGACTGAAGCCTGATCTCTCAAATGGCTCATTTGACTTGGTTGGGTCATGGGACCTTGAAGATGAGCACTTATCGAACTCGCAACTGCACTTCTGTGCACTGTTGTGTAATTGTATTCGGGTACGTCACGATTTCGTCCAGATTCACCATAATATTGATCGTAATATCCTTGTTTATAGGATCCTTCAAATTAAAATGAAAAATTTGTACAAGCACTAGAAAAAATGATTTAAAAAAAGGATTTGACATTAAAAAAATTCTGGAAAATGATTTTAGAGAAAAAACCAAGGGAATAAATTGTTCGAAACTCTAAAAAATCAACTAAACTTTTTTTTCGGTGTTTAGTGAGCACATGATCGAACGATAAACGTCCCTGGTATTATAAAAATCAGAATTATTTGTTTCCAACCTTCTCCGCCTGTGTTCTTATGTTTATATTAAAATTTGGCATAAAAATCATTGAAATAATGAAAAATACCTCTGACAAGTTTGAATCGACGATGTATGGCTCCTTCGGTGGGTGCAACTTCGTCAATATTCAACAATAAAGTTTCCCTAGGGCTGGGTTTTCCTTGATTCAAATGAGGCCAATGATTGACACCATCAATGTCACCCAAATCAGTGACGTTACCACCAGCAGCTGCGTAAAGTGTTGGTAACCAATCGGTTACGTGTATCAAATTGTTCGAAACATTAGCCATTCCGTGAAGCCTTGGTGACCAAATCGCAGCCACTCCTCTTACTCCACCTTCGTAAAGAGTGTATTTCGTCTACGGATGTTTGAAGAAATGTTTTATTTGGATTATTATTTATTTATATGAATTTAAATCATTTATGGATTTTTTTATATATTTTTTTAATTTTTATGAATCATCAGATGAACATTTTCGTATCAAAAAATTGAAACAATGACTTGAAAAATTTTTTTAATTGAGAACGAATACTCACGCCTCTAAGAGGATAATTGGAACCCCAATTTCGATATTTTCCAATTGAGGGTGCACCGTTGTCGGTGAGAAATAGGATTATCGTATTTTTCAACATTCCTTTGTAACCAAGAGCGCTGACGACACGACCGAGTGAATCATCCAAAGATGCGACCATTTCTTGTAACAAAAATAAACAGTTAATTAATAATTGCAGATTTTACGATCAGAAAAATAATTTTCTTCATTTAAAAATTGCACTTGAAATCATTAATCGATGAAAATATTTTATAAAATAAACTTGGACTCACTCGCATATTTTCGTCGATTGTCGTCACGAATATGTTGAAACATTTGATCGTTGTAATTGTTTATTGGCACTTCGAGCGGTGCGTGTACACCGAGATGAGATATTTGAAGATAAAGTGGATTTATAGGGTCGTGATGGTCGATTATCTTCTCAGCTTCTTCGGTGAACAGTTCGGTCACGTATTCACCTTGGACGTCGTAAGCGGGTGCGTCACCACGATGCAAGTCAAATCCACTCATGTTCTTCAAAAACAACATGAAAAAATTAAGCAAAATCATCGTTTACAATCATGACGAAAAGTACTCGTAAATTTTTTCAAAATATACTCCGAATTTGACAGTTTTCAGCCCACAATTATTTTTTTGATAATATCAACCAATAAATATTTCACTTTTAACAAATTAAAAAAACTTTCTATCCAAATTTAAAGTGAAAATTTTAGTTTTAATGTTATTTCATTTTTTTAATTTTAAAAAATTTTAATTTCAATTGTTTTATTAATCAGCTAATTTTATTCCATTTTAATTCAACTTTAGTTTTATTTTTTTGAAAATTTTTAATTGTAAATAACATAAATGCGTTATTTTGAAAAATAAATGTACGAAATAAATATTCGATTCGTATTTCGATCGACTCACCCCTTGCGAGTATCTGTAATCGTAATACGCGATGTGACTGTTGTAATAACCGAGAAAAGAATCGAAACCACGATGCAAAGGTGTGTGCTGTCGAGTGTGAAAGCCCAAGTGCCATTTGCCAATTAATTTTGGTGAATAACCCAAGTCTCGAAGATGTTCTGGCAATATTCTTATGTTGAGTGGAAGACCACGTGGCTCGCCACCCAAAATCCCTTCCCCTTGCATACCTTTAGCACAATTTTTATTTTTTTATTAATTTTTAGTCAAATCGTTGATTGATTCCTATTCACAAGAATGGAAAGAATCAGACTTTGAATAAATTCGAATGAAACAGAGAAAAAAAATGTTTTCTTACCCATTCTAATTGGATATTTTCCAGAAAAAAATGCAGCTCTTGTGGGCGTGCAGGATGGCAGGACGTAATGTCTGTTCAGGATCAAACCGTTGTAGGCTAAAGCATCAATATTTGGAGTTGGAATTTGACTCGATCCATGAAAACCAACATCGTTCCATCCCTGAAAAAAAAAAAAAGTGTTTTTTTCTATAACGTCAAAAAAGTATTCGATTTATAAAGGAAAACATCGTTTTAAAGTAAAAATAATTGGAAATTATACCCAAACATTCAAAACTGACAAAAAATGGAACCCCCTTTCGATATTTTTAAATGAAAATAGTAAAGTTTTAGCCAATTTACTTTGATCGTCGTGACTGAATTTTTATTAGAGACTAGAGATTTTAATGAATTCTTGTTTCATTCATTTTCTTTGTGCAATTCAATACGAATCATTTCGTAATTTTTCCAACCAAAAACCACCGTACGAAAAAATAATAAAAAATTCTTCAAAGTGTATTGATTTCGTAAAAAAATTGCCATTCCGATATTAATCTTGAAAAAGTATAAAATTCGACAATTTATTTACATGTGATCTTTGGGCAATTGCCAAACAATCATAATTCACATTTTTTCGCATTCACCAATGTCCAAGGGACCACGTAGAATAAAAAATCTCAGGATCTTGTTGTTGAAATAGTGCAAAAAAAAAAAAAAACAAATATTTTAAAATTTTCATGAATGGGTGTTGGGTTTCGGGAAGTAATTTTTCAAAGGGTGAAGTAACAGATTATTACATAAGCTATTAACGAAACTCTGCCTATTAAATGTAATTTACATTCATGCATAAGTATGCACTCCATGGTGACTGCCAGAACGACGGAATTTTTATTTGTTTAGTCTTTCGTGAGTCATCTAACGTACGATGTAAAAGAAAAAAAAAAAAAAAAAAAAAAAAAAAAAAAAAAAAAAAATTAGAAGAAGACTCTTCGACGTTGTTGTACACCGCCCTGGCAGCAACGACATCCTCATTCCACGTGTGGGTGTTGATATAACGCCATACTCACTGCCATACAGCACAAGTTGCCTTTCCTAATTGTCTTAACTAAGGCTCACGCGGTAATTTAAGACAATTCAACTATAGGACACATTTATAATCGCACTAAATTATACATGTACGTTGAAATACAAAGTATCTTTATCAAAGAAACTAAGACATCCATGGCTCGAGGAAGAGGAATAAAAAAAGAGTTCATTAACATTTTTAATTCCCATAAACTTCCTCCTTGTACCATTCCTTCAACAGGACCTTTCTCCATTTGTGACAAAACACTTTAATTATTATTCACTACGATGTTATGAATTAATATTAAAAATTGCAGAGTATGTTTTTTTGGAAATTCGATAAATTTTTTTTAATGACAGGATTCAGGCATTTCTTGAAAATCGTTTGTCAATTTTTACAGGTATTGCTGTTTTTTTTTTAACTGGGTCAATTTGACCCTGAGCATACTTTATTCGGCTGCCAACAATTGTCTTTTAATCTTTTTTTATTGAAAAAAATCAGGAGTACACCGAATATTCTTGAACATTTTTTCACCACAAGAATTCAGAATGTTTCTTCTTTAAATGTTTCAAAAAATTATTAAAAACGTTGACTTTTAATTAATTCTAATGCAAAACCAGTGGCAGTCCCTCAATTTTGCGTGAAGTCAATAAAAAAAAATATCAAAAATTGAATCACATATTTTTATGGATTAGTTGAATTAAATTTCTTGAATCTGATCATTTTTTTGCAGCCACTTTCCATATTTTCTGAAAGATTTTCCATTCTTACGACTGACTAATAAATTCCATGAATAATTCAATAAAAATGAATACCACATTTTGATGACTTTTTTCTCAACTACATTTGCAATTAAAAACATTTTTCAAAAAACTGTAAGCTCCAATAGTGACAATAAAAATATATAAAAATCGTTACAATCAAAACAATTGTCGCAACATAATTAAATTTCTTCGTCAATTAAAAAAATGAAAAATAAAAAAAAAAGTTAAAAAAACAAATGCAAAAATGTCATACCAAATCATCAGCCATGAAGACAACGATGTGGGGTGCCTCGTCATATTCACCGTGACACGAATTGAGGCACAATCCAATGGAGACGAGCACGAGACTCGTCTTCGATAATAAATCGAGCACCATTTTCAATCACCCTCGAAGGATTGATGATAAATTTATATTTTTAATATCTAAATATCACTGGACACATGTATAATAATGATTTTACTCTGGGGTCGTTACTGAACGTAAACACTAAGGGTCGACGTTTCACGATGTCCCTCAACGTCGATCTCTCTTCGCTCTTATGATTCTCGTTTTATTTTGTTTGTTTTTTTTTTTATTAACTTCGAGGAGCAACGTGGATGAGCAAGGTCAGAACATTGTGCACGCAAGAGCAACTGAAGAATCTTAAGAAGAAACGTTCATTTATATAGTCCACCCACGAATTGGATAAGATAAGCTTCACTGGTGGATATAATTGAATGAAACAAGCAAGCATGTGTACTAGACATTAATATACACATGTATACATGAGTATATTATGATGAGGGATGCTGAGGAATACAACGATCTTACTAGTCATTACACCAATGAAAGAAAATACGTGCTCCACTCTGTCCCTTCTCGACTTACGGGTTTATCCATTTTTTTTTAAATTCTTTTTGTTTTTTTTCTCATTTTTTCTTTCCCAGATCTTTGCCCACGCTGCTACGTAATCTGTTGTTTTTTCCCTAATCCCTGTGACGATAATAATCTGAATTTTAATGACGCAATAATAAAGTCGGTAATGGCTCATTTATTTGACACATTTTACATTTTTGTCTCTGATATTATTCCATATCGGAGATGAACTCGATGCTCTAATCGTGAGTAATCTTTATGATTTTAACTGGAATTTTAGACCGTCTATATTTTTATTTATAAACTGGAATTTGTCTCGAAATTGCCGATTCGAAAGTTTCGATGTCTGGAGAACGGAATCATTTTTTTGTAGGTTTTAGAACAACTTTTGAGAATGTTTTTCTTAAAAAATGATTTGTTTGTCGATCATCAATTTTTCGGTCACATTCTGGGTCATTTTGACCCGGAATTATTCTTTGGCGTTAGTTTTTCTTATCCTAGAAATATCTTCGAAGATTGTCTACACTTTTTCATCAAAATTGTCGGTTCTTTCGTTCCAGTTTTTCGGATAGATGTACTTTTTTGTTTTACGGATTTATTAAAATATAAAAAATTGATAAAATTAGGTTTTTTTAGTAAATCGATCACTTTTCTATCTGTCAAAGTTTTCGATGAGTTTTTTAAACTATTGAATGTGGTAATTTATGAATTTTCATGATGCAGAAATTTTAAGGAATGTTCAAAGTGTACTCCTCAGTTTTTTGGGTAAAAACCGACCGAAGTTCGGTTTTATGCAAATAAAAACAACGTGCTAATAAAATCTCATTTTCGCGTGTCATTGACTCCGTTGCGTGCATAAAAGTACACACGACATTTGTATTTTCAGGGCGAAAACAGTGCATTATATGAATTACAGACTCGGTTCATATTTACACATTTCGTCCTCCGCAATTTGTTGGCGCCATTGAGAGCAGCTCTACCCCAATTTACATCGTAACAAACACTGAATTTACTTCGTAACACATATAATTAGAGGGAAAAAGTGAAGTGGTGAAATCCACTCGAAACGAAGTTTAATTGAATGTGTAAAAAAAGAAGAAGAAAAAAGCCCCCAACATTTTTGTGTATCTGATTTTTCATATCTTGATTTTGGCAGATTTGGAGCAATTCAACGTTTTATTGAGAAAAAAAAACTTAACATTTTTTTATAAAATACTCCAAAACCTTTAAACGGCCTGTTTAATTTTTTTGAATTACAATTAAAAACTCTTTATTTTATATCTTTTTTATCGTCCTTGTTGGAAATGAAAAGTTTTAGTGCACACCATTCTCTTCGTTTTTTCATAACAAATACAATAGCATCCAATAAAATCGTATTCATTGAAAATTTGATCACGAAATGTCGAAAAAAACGATATAAAAAGTCGAAAAAATAGCAAAATGTAGTTTTTTTTACTAAAAGCGTTGAGTTAAGTTGTAAAAAAAAATATGATTCACCGGTTTTACCCAAATTCTATCACAATTTATTGTTAATTGGATCCAAGGAAAAAAAAGTCGTTTTTGACAGGCAGGGTGGCCTAAATATGTCATTCAACATTGAAAGGTTCTCTGCGTTTGCTCATGAGCAACCAGTGCATATTTATATATCTATATATATATATAAATATCCGGAACGAGAAATAATATACTGTTGTATGACGTCCGAGCACATATCCTTGTGTTTGCTCGAAGCATCTCGGCATCTTTGGTCTCGCGGAACTTATTAATCTTGTTTACGAGGACCATAATTAAAGCGACGAAACAGCAGCGGCTCGCCCTTTGGAGGCCATAGGGTCAAGTGATGTTAAGTACGGATGCCAATTACTTTATTCGCTGCTTCCTTGCCGAAATATATAGGGCGTGTTTGAGCTACGACTTGGGACTCGTGTGGCACGAACAATTAAATAGGTGAAACCTTTCGTAAAAATAATTAAAGAATCGACCAAATGTCAAAGTCAACGGGCCCTTTTCCGTGACACGTAATCCTTTGCATTGCCTACGTCAAGATATAAATGAACTCTTGTCTCTATATTTATAAAAACTCAACTGCAAAATTGTGTTTGGCCGCTTTTTACGCGAAAACCACTAAACCAATTTTGATAAATCTTTCACAGGAATGAAGCCCATGAACCAAAATAGGTTGTAGGTCGTATTACATTCCGATAAATTATTTATTCAGGGAAGGCCAAGCGAAAAATTCAATTTTTCATCATTTTTTTTTACCTTAAAATTTCTCATGTTATTAAAAAAAGACTGTAAATGAAAAATACTAATTAAAAATTTGAAGATAATTCCATAATGAAGAGAATGAGCGGTGGCTGGGGTCCCAGCTTCGAATGGAAAAAAAGTTACAGTAATTTTCGTGAATTTGTTCAAATTTTGGAGATTTCAATTTTTTTGTCATTGCTCATCTCTATTTATGTAAAACTCAACTGGAAAATTCCGAGAAAAAAAAAGCTAGCGTGATCTTTAGCGCCAACTACGTTCGTTGCCGGTTTTTTATAAAACTCGTGTAACAATTAATTTCAAGATTGTTTGAATAGAAATGAACTAAAAGTCATGAAAATAGTGGAGAATTCGCTTGAGATTCCATTTTGGAGTTTTTCGTATTTTCCGGAGCAGTAAAAAATTTACGCCGATTCCGTGACATATCAGTTGGCACGATTCGTATTTTTAAAAGCTTCGAAAATGATATTCGGTATAATGGAATTTTTGTAGGAGGCATTTATAATTTCGTGTATATGATTAATCAATGAAACATCTCATTGAATGAAAAAGAAACGATGTGGCATAATTTGGTGAATGAATGAATCATTCAATCTATTTATTTCATTGTTAGAGATAAAAATAGTAAAAGCTGTGAGCACGACTCATTCATTCATGCTCGTGCATGTGCTAAAGAATCGAGAACGAAAACTGAAGACTAACGCCATCTAGGATTTGACAGTTAACGCTTAACGCTTGTTAACTAAAAAGTTCTCTTTCTCACCGACAGAACTTCATTCAACCAAATAGACAATAATACACATTATTTTGGTTAACAATTAACGTATCCTGATGAAAAAAAAATCTAATTTGAGATATTTATAAAAAACGGTTGTGTGACAGGAGTGCTGTTCGAAATGTTCTCGAGAAAAGAGCAAATAATCCAACGCACCGGCAAGCACGGTGTCGGGCGTTACGATTTCCTCAAACTTTTAAAAACCGAATTTGAAAGTTCAACCTCGCGGGGTAATTAACAATATTTCGTCTGTGAATCATCTGCAGTACAGAGTTTGACTTGACGTTTGAAAATTCGTTAAATTTTGGGTTTTTGTAATGTTGTAGAGGCGAAAAAGCAGGTGCTTGCTAACCTAGCAAATTTTGCTTACGATCCAGTGAATTACGATTATTTTCGACAATTGAGTATAATTGATTTGTTTCTTCACGTTCTTTCGGAGAATGACAAAACTCTTGTACGTTTCGCCATCGGTGGTATATGCAACTTGTGCTTGGGTAAGTCAACATTTTCGAACTTTATTTACAAACCGTCGTCACATAACCTCAACCGAAAATTTCGTTATTTTTCTTTTCCCAATTCGCTATATGTTTTGTTTTTATTACAAAAATAAACTCGAGTGAGAGAATATCGAAATATTTTGTTGCAGATCCAATCAACAAAGAATACATTTTACAAAATCAAGGAATCAACCTTGTTTCTTCACTTCTAACCTCAAACGACGAACAAACTATTCTATCAGCAATCACTACTCTCATGTTTCTCGTAACTCCAGTATCTAAAAAAAGTATCACGAGTCCTCAAATAATCGATCAAATTCAACGCTTTTCTACCGATTCTAACAAACGCATTAAGAATTTAGCTGACATTTTTTTAAGTGATTATTGCAGTGCTCAAGACTTGGAACAAGCAAAAAACGCAGCAAATTGTGATTCTCTAGAAAATATACCGTTGCCTTCATAAAAATCAGTTTTTTCGAAATTTCCTCAACAATTCTCTACCACATTGCTTTGTCGTATTTGCCAAAAATCATAATTTTATTCGTCCATCAAAACTTTTACCGTTTCATCAAAATATTTGTCATAAAAAAGCAAACCGAGCAAAATGTTGCGGCTCCTAGCGAATGTGGCAAAAAACTACTGCACAAAAGTTCCAAACGAATGTTTGTCCAAAGCGTCCAAAGATCTCAGAATAGGAAATAAAGTTTCGATCGAAAGAATGATAACGGACGAAGATGTTTTAGGTTTTGCAAAGTTGACCCACGACTTCAATCCCATTCACATAGACGCCCCCGTAAAAATTGTTCACGGAGCGTTTCTTAACGGCCTTTTGTCCGGAGTCTTAGGAACAAAATTACCAGGTCCTGGTACAATAGTCGTGGAGCAACTTATTCGCTATCCAAAGCCTTGTTACGTTGGCGACAAAGTATGCATCACAGTGGAAATTCAATCTGCGAGAAAAATTATTAAATGCAAATATTCAATAGTCGCTAATTCTGAGAGATTAGTTTTAGAGGGAGAGGGTAGATTTCTAATGAGCAGTCTCAATTTCCAATAAACAATGCGATGTCAAAAAAAATGCCATTATGAATGGAGGAATGGAATTGTAGGTAAAATTTGCAAAAATCCTGCCATATTGGCAAAAAAGAAAAAACTGTTCATAAATCTGCAATTCTGTACAATAAATTATATTATTATTTATAGAAAATGTGATAAATTAGTATATATTTTTATTATATTTAGAAAATCAGAGTTAAAATAAGTAGTTACGAAAATCTCGAATATTTAAGCACATTCAAATTTGTGAATATTTTGCCTGGATTGTTTTTCTTATGTCATAAAACATTCGAGAAAAAAAACACGTTTTCTTCGTTTATCTGTACCGGCCCCTAAATTTATGGAGTAATGAAAAAAAAGTAGGTCTCCCTCGAGGCGACAAATGCAACATTGCAAACATGAGAAATTTGCTAACGCTGCTATATTCGACGAAACTCTCGGGTTACGACATCGTGAGTCCATGTGTCTACGTATATATGACGTTGTGCGATGAAAGGCCAATTACATTTAAGTAAAGAAGGTCTTTGGAGCGAGGACTGGAATAAAGGTGAGGGAGTATTTCGTGTCTAAAAAATTCTGAATTTCTCTGAGAGAATCACGTTCTCTCTGAGAAATATAATAGTCTATTTGACATTTTAAGCCAAAATGCGACTCACAACGCTTTTCATCATTCTGTGCATCTACAACGTTCGTGCAAAACGCACCGATGATTCTACTGACATTTCCAAAGAGAAAATCGCAGAGAAACATGATGATGTTCCTGTCGGCTGTGTCTGTGGTGTTTTTCTCACCGGACAAATGAAGCGCGGAAGCAAAGACCCACCCAATGGAAATCCTGCACTTTTGCACGAACATCCGGATGCCTTTGGATGCACAAACCTTGGAAATAAACTCTGTACAAACAAGTGCCTCGATGCTGTAAGTACAGATCAAATTTTTAATATTATGTTCAAGTTTGTATGGTTGGAATACATTCCCAAATTTTTTTTACAATTCGACACCAATTTTACTAAAAAAATGGGACGATTTCAACAATTTTCTAACTGTTTATTACAGAGAAATTATTTTCGTTACAATCCAACGATGCAAACATCAAAATCTTACTTTTAACTTATTCTCGAATAATCCTTGTCAACTTTGAATTCTTTTGAATCCTTGTCAACGATTGTCACGACAATAACAATAAATTGACGATCTTCAGCTCACCGACGACAGAAATTAAGTTGTTGTCGATTGCATACATAAAAAAATTCAAAATTGTCAAAAAAATATTGAAAAAAAAGCATTATGAAAACAATAAAATATCTAACTGTTGGGTTTTACTGTTTTTTTATCAGATCGTCAAGCATCTTCCCAACAGCCCGGCGATTTTATGTGGAGCGATAGATCGTGATGCCTACAAAGAGAGAGTGAGTAAAAGCAAAGAATTGAAAGAATGTGATTTTATTTAGTTTATTTGTAGAGTTTGATTTATGCCAATTTTTTAATTAATTGACAGGCTTATCTCTTCATTAAGAATTGTAAAGACGAATGGATAAACACGAATCTGTCTGCGGGACGAGAATACTGTTGCAAGGATTCGATACCATACAAGTGTCCCTTAATGAGTTGAACGTAAACAATATTTGTAACTTTTTTAAATAAATTTTTTTACTGAAAACTATTTCCACTGTGGAGAATGAATAAATTGATCGACGAATCGTATTTCCTCTTCTTGAATCTCCAAAATAGCGTACACTTCCGTATCTTCGAAATACGCGCTGCCCCATTCTAAATTTATCACGGATCTTCCCCACCTCGTGGACGGTCGAGATGTAAGCCGTAAAATGTGGTGAATTCCGCCACATAACGAATCTCAAGCTCCCAAAAATGTATATTTAGAACAGTAGAAAAATGTCGTTTTCGTGGAACGTAAAAATTTTCATATCGTGCCAAGAACAACGATCGACAATCATCAAATCGTTCGATCGATTGAGATGATAAGCAATAAATAAACAACAATGTGCTCCAATTGCGCTTTAAACTGGGTCAAGTTTAGGCATAACCTTCGTATTCGTTGATACACACAGGCCGTAAGGAAGATAATTATAGATTGCCGATCAGTTGTTACACAGAGAGTCATTCGTTTGACACGTATTTTCGATTGCTCCAGACACGCGATGTTTCCTTTGATATTCGATGCGATAAATTCAAAAGCCTCCATCGGATAAACAGAAAAAAAAAAAAAATATCTTAGCCGTTTCATTTTTTTGTGTGCTTCGATCAATGCAAACATGTGCGCTCGTTTGCTCTCTTGTCCGTTGTGTTCTCAACCTGGTTTCGTGACGCTAGACGCCTTGAGAGCTGGTCTCGTCAGTGTCGCTACGAGACCGCTGGCCTGTCCGGTCTGCAACGAAACGCTTCTCGGCATCGACAAACTCACTATTCATCTTTTTGGACACACCATCAACGCCACTAATCGCAACGATGCCCAAAAATCTCAAGAAATCAATCGTAGCAACAGAACTCACGGAGAGACTCACAGCGCAACTTCCCAACAAAACTGGAACGCATCCACAAATCCTACGCTCCTCTGCGAACAGACTCAAACTGAAGAAATGACAGATGAGAAACTTGCGTACGTTCCCCTCGCCGAATTACATTCTTCTCACTCCGCCGCTTCTGTAGTTGTGAATAAAAGTATAGACTCGTCGTTGACTACAGCCGGGAGCTCCCAAAATTACACCGCAGTATCCGAGAGCATCGAGAAGAGCGGCAATCAAATAATATTTGTGCCTAATTTGAGGCAACAGCAACAATTCTGTTCTGCAATCCGAAGAAATAATTGTTCTTTACGGAGCACGGAGAACCAAGAAATATTTGAAACTTCTGTGCCGCTGTTGTTCCACAGTCCGACACACAACAACACTTTGCCTTTGGTCGTTTCTTCGCGAGCGTGCTTGAAAGAAACTCATCGGGAAGTTGGTGGCGATGAAATTTATCGAAGAGATAATTTTGGGGAAACTCCAACCGTCGGCATGAACGAAGAGAAAATAGAAGCTCCGGAGCAGTATTCTGAGACTTGGATAGAAAATTTGTTACAAGACAACACTGAAAAATCTCCAAAGTCCAGCGACAAATCATCTTCCGATGACAAAAAAAATTATTCGACAGAAAATTCTTCTGAATTATCCAAGGAAGAAAAATATCCTTACGCGAAAGCTGTGATGAATGAGGGCAACGGTTCTGATATGAAAAAAAGCCAATTCCACTCTCAAGATTCTCGCAGCCAAAGAAGCAATGAAGTTTTCAACGGAAACCATCACAGCCTCAATTCCTCCAATGTTCTACCTCAATTGAAGGCACTGAGACTTCTCGCTATGAAGGATAAAACAGAACGCTGCAATATTTGTGGCATTCCTGTCCCCGATCGCAATATTCTTGTTTTACACAAACAGGTCGTTCACATGATCGCTGAAAAAGACATCAACGCAATGCCGGAAGAACTATTGAAAAATTATCCCTGCCACCTTTGTACAAAAATCTTCAAAAATCGGGGCAGCCTCATGGTACACATGAGGATTGCTCATATTGGATACACTTTTGGTAATCAGCTTCAGCAATTAATTTACTTGCATGCAAATTTGTTGACTCTGATGAAAATTGAAAAAAGAGAAGCTGAGCGACGAATAATTAGGATTCGAGGACGATAAAGAACTGTCCTAAAATTTTGAAGCAATCAAAATGAAAATAATTCCAAATACACCAGTCAGAATCAATTTTAATCTAACTTTCATTTCATTACAAAGGTTTTGATGGAGTGTCTTCCAAGGATAAGGACACTGAAGGATCCTGTTGCGAGAATGGCTACAATTGTCCAACGTGTGGGAAAAACTTTAGAAAAGTAAAAAATTTCATCAGTTGTTACATTATTCTTATGTTTGAGTTATTTGATTTTGAATGTTTTGAACACTGAATGTTTCACAAGGTTATTTACTGCAATTAATGCAATTTTTGCTCCACAGGAACAACACGTGACCCAACATTTGAAGACTCACGAGGGAAAACAATGGGAATGTGACGTTTGCAGTAAAATGTTTACGACAAAATATTTTTTAAAGAAGCACAAACGTCTTCATTCCGGTGAAATGCCTTACAAATGTACTCTCTGCGACAAGACTTTTACTTTCCAACAATCCTATCACAAGCACAGATTGTATCACAAGGATGACAAGCCGCATACTTGTGCTACTTGTGGCAGATCTTTTAAGGAGTTATCGACGCTGCACAATCATGAAAGAATACACACCGGTGAAAAACCATTTGTTTGCGAAACATGTGGTACGTTTGCTGTATTTTTTTTTTTTTTACATTTTTTGTTTATTTTGCTCCAAATTCCTTTGTTCAAAACATATGCAAATTACAAATAATCATTTATTCAAAATATTAACATCAAAATGCCTTCGTCGAAGCAACGTAAGCTTCTCATTTATCATCGGTCTAAAAAATTCTTTCGAGTGAGAAAACATAAATATCATTTCGCATGCTTCATTGTTTTCCAGTAATCATTGACAATGTGCCTTGTACAGAGACAATGTACTCGTTGCTGTGTCGTGACGTAATAGTGTGAAGCATGGGCTAACTAAAATTCTTTGGTGAGTCACAGCTCTATTTTTATTATCATTTTTTTGGTTTTATTTTGACAGCATTATTTACAAAGTCGATTTCACTATACTTTCGACAATCATTCGGCAAAAATCTTTATCTCGGCAAAATTTATCGACAATCGAGATTAAGCAAATTTTTAAACGTAACAAAGCAATCTTTAAAACTAACAAGTAACGCAAATTTAAAAATTCAAATGGTCAAAATTCTGAAGTTCATTTTAATTATAATACCAAAATTTTTATTGACAAAAATAGACCGAAATAAATGATGAATGTTTTTTTTTCCCATTCAGGTAAATGCTTTCGTCAGCGAGTTTCGTACTTGGTCCATCGTCGAATACACACAGGTGTAATGCCGTACAAATGTGATGCGTGTGGGAAAAGTTTTCGATACAAGGTATTGATGTGTATTTTTTCTGCATTCGAACCCCGATTAATCGATTTATCGAACATTTTACAAAAAAATAATTAAATTTTCAATGGGTTTCGTCTATTCGAGTGCAAATAAAAACAGTTTTCTCATTTGACACTTTTTAAAATATCAAAAAATTAGAATCGTCATAACTTTTAATCGACTCAGTTTAAATGTTTTTTTTTTTTAAACCTTTTTTCTAAGCACTCGACTTTGGCGCTCTTTGCAAATTTAAAAAAAAAATCAGGGCGCAGTTAACGATTTTTAAAATATTTTATATTACATCGTGTCCTGAAAAAAGTTTCATTGTCGTCATTCATGAATTTTTTGATAGCAACTGAAAAATATTTTCATAATTATTTCGCAGGTTAGTCAGAGAACGCACAAATGTCCGGTACAACTGGAAGATTTGAGTCCGTCAGTTGCGGAAGTTGGAGCAGCGAACATGCCATTGGCATCGAGTTCGAGCACAGATTCGTCAGCAGTGGGGAAGAGCAATATTTTTGTACAGAACGAAGTGATCCCAGAAATTTCAACGAACGAGAATAAATTTATTCTCATTGTAAATACACAAGGTCAACCGATGCTTGCCAGGGAATCGGACGTGGGTCCAAATTTTCTAAACGAGGGTCAAACTTCGAGGGAGGAAAATAAAAAACCTCATGAGAACGAAGACAACGAATTGTGGAAAACATTATCTCGAAAAAACGCTGCAAAAGACTCGACGGATTCGCATCCCATGGAAAAATGCACTGGCTCCGATGAAAAATTATCAACCAACGATGCAAACGATTTTTTCTCTCTCGTCATGTCACCCTTGGAAAATGATTTATCCTCACCATCAACCGAAATGGAACACTTACGACTTTCCTCTCCAAGAAACGAAGAAACGAGACAAAACGATCCCGTCGAAATTTGCGATAATAATGCCACCAACGTTCTTCAAAATGACTTGAGCAACGCCATTGAAGGCATTTTTCGTAATAATTCTTCCAACAACAGCCCTCTCGAAACCATCAACGAAGAATCTCTCAAACAATTACTTTATGGCATTGACAGGAAATCTTGAATTAAATCGACATTTTTAATTCCAATCCTTAGACGACGAGCATACTTTAAGGGTTTGGGGAACGGGGACGAAGAACTGGCCAAAAAACGTCATTTTTTTCCGCTTTTTTTGGTCATCTGCAAAATTTTTTACTTGGTATTTGGAAAAAATCATATTATCAAAAATAAATTCTTTCAGTGTAAACTTTCGGTCAAAAAGAATCGAAATTGTCAAAACGTCAATTGTCAAAATTCTTGTAACGTTCAATATTCCCACAACTTTCAGGATTCACGCAAAAAACATTTAAAACGAAAGAAAAGTTTTGAGAAATTCCCTAAAAATTCATAAAAGTCGACGAATTCATTTTCCATCAGAGATAAAAAGTAGCACAAATCCTTTTTGATGAATTTTCTGTTTAAATCATCTGAAAAAATTGATTAATTTCATTTTTTTCATCATTATTGTTCTTGCAGATCCACGTTTTTAAGACTTTTTGAAATTTCGAATGCTGCAGAAATGTTATTTGATTCTAGAAAAAAAAGGTAAGAAAATAAGAGAATAATTTCTTGTTTTGAGGATGTTCGATGCATTCTGGGAATGAATTAAAATGCCTTTATTTACTTACTAACAAACAAACAAAAAGCTGCAGACAAATCGTGCCACATAATGAAGCAGTTTGCATAAAATATAATAAGAATTTATTTTTCGAAGTCTTGTTTGTGATATTAGAATTATTATAGCGTGCGTTGTTAAAATAGCATTCGAGTTAATTAGTCCGTTCATTATTATAAATAGCTTTGAAATTTGAATTAGTTCGAACGTTTTGTTTTTCGTTAAAAACAAAAATACTCATGGAAAATAGTGTATTGAGAAGTTTAGACTTTTGAATTCCTTGAACTGCCCTCAATTTTATTTGTTCCTTTTGCATAAAAATTTCAGAACGAGAACCAAAAAATGTTGAGCAAAAGTTGAAGATTTGAAGTTTTTTAACTTTTGATGAATTTGAATTGAATTGAATTGAATTTGAAGATGGATTTTTATAGCATTCGACGCGTTATAAACTTCGATATCGTCATAAAAATGTCTTACTTTCATTTCTAAGTGAAAACAAATTTTTCCTAGGATTTCAAAATCCACAAATACGAAAAAAATGAAAAACAATAGTCAATGATACTTTCAACCATTGGCCGCTACAACGGGGTCGAAAAAGTCCATAATTAGTTAAAAAAACTCCTTTTTCAAATCATCGAAACCAAACAAAATCAAAAACGTATAGAAAGAGCTTTTTTTATATTAAGTTTGTATATACAAATAAATATATCTCGATTAATAAAAAAATTAAAAAAATTGAATGTCGTCCTTAATTTCGATGCAACGTGTAAATAAATGCATAAATATGGCGAAACGAATATGTGAGCTCCAATAAAAACAATTAAAACAATTCTGAATATATCGCCTTAATTATCATTTATTTGGACAAGAAAATACTTTGAAAAAAACCCACACATTCGAAAGAAAAAAGTGCAAAACAATTTTAATCCAACAATAATTCAGTATTATAAAATTTACGTGAATCAATATTTCAAAGAAATGATCATTTCGCGGGATATTTTGGTATGAAAAAATCTCCAGTCACCGTTGGATGGTGGCGCGCCTTGCGGATAGTTAGCAAATTAATGGGCAGCCTTCCCCAACCGACAAAAGCGATAGGCCGTGAGGCTGAGCGCGCAGGGGAAGAAGAGGAAAAAACGTGAAGCATAGAGAACAGAACACACGGTCGACCGGGACAACCTGCTCGATCGACAAGCTTAGGAAGGGGAAAAACAGGGAGACCCTATAACAGGGATTGAATATAACTATATATACAAATGCGATAGCAGACGACACGACTACGATCGACTTGACAGCTCACTTCGTATTTTCACGTGTACCCTTGCGCATCGCATTGCGTAACTGGAGGTTCAGATACTTCCAGGGAGGAGCAGCTCCCTTTTTTGGTAAGTAAATATAATCAATCGTATAAAGTGTGTAAGCGTATCAATTGTAAAATTCAATGAAAGTTCTTCGAATATAAGTTCTCGCTTATTCCTCCTCATGAATATCGATTTGAACGACAAAAAGCAGCGTACGAAACAATAATTCAAGGTCGATCGTTGAAAAACCAAGGTGTTTTGACACAATGAAAGAATTTCCGTGTCAATTTACATGAAAAAGAAAGAGTGCGTGCGAGAGAGGGACACAGACAATCGTCGTGTGGGCCTCGTCTTATCAATGACCAATTGGCTCCTCACAAATGAGCTCCTCAACCAATCACTACTTCGTTGCAGTCGAAGGCCAAAACCGAATAAGAAATCCACCATCGAACAGCTGTTGCAAAACCAACGTTGCCACGTCTCGTGATTATTAAAAGAATATCGTGTCCTTACCTCTTCTCTTTTCTTCGGAACATTACGAAATTATCCTATTGATCAAGGTTTACACCTCATTTATGATGCCTGCAGTCTACGATTGTAAAAGGGAGATCGTAAAACACAACGAACGCATTTACGAGGAAAGACAATGACGTGGTTTGGAAGCTTTTCTTCAAATGATAAAAATGACGTTTCTTAGGGAAATTTTTTCTCACCTATTAAAAAAATGGCTGGATATTTAATGAATGATAAAAAAAACTGGATTTCTGAAAAATCTACGTGGAAAATACAGGAAATCATTAGAAAAACGAAAGTTTGATTCAAAAAACCGAAAGTTTCCCGCCATTCTTGAAAATCACTGGGAAACAAACGTGATGAAGTGAGAAAGTGACAACGTCGCATTTGACGCATCTGACTGATGGTTGTGCGCGTGTGTGTATGTTTTTTTTTCTCGTTCTTTTGTGTTTAATACAGACACGCATGTACGTGAGTCGTAAGAAAGACATGCACATTGAAAATCATCGTGCACCGTAAGCACTTCGGTCAATCGGGTGGGAATAGAAAAGAATAGGGGGAGACAGCATTCGGGAGAGCGAAGGGATCGTGGATTTTTCGTTTAAAAGCCAGTTTGGAATTGAACTTTGGCGCAAGCTCTCGTCTTCTTAAATTCGCGACTGCGCACTTGTTTTTGCAATTCTACACAGTGACGTTCGAAGTTTAACAGTGCTCGCAAAAGTATAATTCGTGTACATATAGATCTACACAAGCGCGTGCGAAATCGCACACACTCGCGTTAACTTATGTGAAAGAAAAAAAGTTGAAAAAAAAAAAAAAGATGCTGAACCCTCAAGCAGTGTGCGGTGTCGAGAAGAGAAATAAAGAGCCAGTGGCGAAAGCTCGATAAAACAAAACGAAGAGCTTGTGCTATAATTTGATTGAAATACGATCGTCCGATGAACAAAAAAAAATCGCAAAAATGATCAAATCAAAAGTTCACTGTGCTACGATCAAATAAATATCGATAAAAATAAACACGAACGATGCGCGTTACGTTTGTGTCGCGATTTAAGAAAAAGGAGAATAGCAACCCTTGACAAAAACAAGCCAAAAATAAAATAAGGAAACGATCAAATAGAATCGAGTTCGTGGAGTCTTATAAAATAGACGTGCTTCGCGTTGAGCGCGATCGAGAGTGTTCTCGAGACACCCTGTCTTTCATTTTATTCTCTATTCTTGTTAAATCGTGTGTGTGTTTGTGTTCTAAGACGTTTTGAAGAGAGGAGAATAAAGTCAACGGTGGCTTCAACAGATCGAGGAAAAAAACGAAAGAAAGAAATAAATAAAAAAGGAGTCATAGCCACCAGCAATTTTTTCGATACAGCAGCGTTCGGCCTGTTTAACTACAGTGCGTTTCGGTGCGTTTTTACCCCCGAGTAACCCCTACATATAGTCTGTGACGTATTTTATTTTTTTTCGTTACGTTCCCTGCCTTTTGGTGTTTCACTGGTGCGAGTCCGTGGGGGAAGAGAAGGGGCGGGAAGGGGGAGGGGGGGAGGTAGTAGACGGAGCTTCGTCCCAATCCTAACCAACCCGATTCCGATAGCTCGACGCATTCCGTTGATTCGACGGCTGGTGCACGCTCTCTACATGCGAGAGCTAAAATATAATCCTCTCTCCCGTTGCTGCACGTTATAAGCGACCGCGCTCGACTTTATATCGAGCCCCTAAGAACCAAAAGGTCGTATGTGCTGCTTATAATAATATGACAATTCCCTTTTGCATTTACAACACCAATTTAAAGATTATCCTTTGTGGCTTTGAAGAAATTCTATTGTGCTTGTTGATCCCTGTCGGAATATTGTAATGCCTTATCGTTTTTGTGCTTCCTCGATCTCCATTCAATTCAACTGCACGACGAGGACGTTGAAAAAAAGCCTTGACAAAACGTTGTGTATCGATATATCGACGACTCAGAGTCATGAGGGCGTAAGATTTGTATTTTTTAATTTTTTTCGAGCTCTTCTCAAAACTGCCACGTATCCCCCAAGTTTCTACATCCTCCGTGTCGAAATACGCCATGAAAATGCAAGCTCGAACACGCTTCGAACGCCTTTTTGGCTCTTAATCTCCCACACGAGGCTGGGTCGATGTCCCAATGATAAAAGCTTCCTAACTCTATTCTCATACGTTTTATGTTCGCCTTTTTTTACTCTCAGGATCCTACTGCTATGTACATGTATATATATATCGTTTAATTTACGAGTTCACATCAAACAGTCGTCTGCTTTCTTTTGTATCGCATGCGGATACGCCCTTACGACATACGAAATGTACACGTTCGTGGCTTGTCGTTAAAAAGGCGTAATATTGCCCTCTCAGCTATGGTAAAACGCCCGTTTTAGGAACACGCCATTTCGCAAGTCTCGACAAGTGCTGCCTTTCGTGTGGCACAGCGCTCGTTTCACGAATTATCAAACGACACGATTATTCTGCTTATTTTTTTTTTTTTATTATCAAAATTGCGGAAATTCCGCTTCGGCCGACTGAACTTGACACCTGAAATACGAAAAAAAAATTGACAGACCGTAGTCGCGGTCTTGGAACGTTTAACATTGGAATTAACACTTTTTGTGTATCGCGCATTGTTGTTTTGCGTTTTTTATCCCCAGCCGTCTCCATCCAACAAGTACTTCCTACATAATCTCAAAAAATACATTTGACCTGTCATATTATGCAAATTTGTACAAAATAACGAAAAACTGTTTCTCTTTTTTCACTATTGCCAATTTAACATTCGCGCATGCGCATCAACGCGAAAATCCGTTCACCTATCAGAATCGCCGTACACGCACATTCTTGTCAACCTTTTGTTCATTCGTTAATAAACAATAGATTTTACTAAATTGTATTAAATTTCATATTACGAGAGTTTAGTCCGGTGGTTCTTGTTTTGTGGGAATTCGCGAATTTGTCGATCATCGACGTCGATTTTATTCAACAAGATGCAATTAAATAAATATAATTGACAATGACTGCGATTAAAAAATCTCATGGCCGTTCCAAATTGACTTGCAAAAAAAAAACAATGGAAGAATCGGACTAGCATTTCTGATACATTTATTTTTATGGTGAATTTAGCACAATATCTGCTCTAAGTGTTTAACTTATAGCTGCTCGATCAAATGTTTTGCCTTCTGTTATCAATTGAGGTGTCAATTTCGCACAACCTTTTAACTTATTTCATACAAACATTGCGTCAACGGTATGTTCTGCTGGTCTGTCTACTTCGGGACTAGCTTTTGGCTGCGAATACTGCGAGAGTACTACCTTAAAACCCCTCTCCTTCCTCGTTCGTGTCTTTGTCGCTCTCATTACGAGGAAGCGAGCGTTGAAATTTCCCCAGGTCTCCCAGCCAGAGTGGATATCTTCCCCCACTCTGGCTCGGTCTGTGTCTCTCTTTAACAGTGTGTCTGTCACTTTCTCGCTTTTCCCCTCGGCTGGGGCTTACGAGCATCGTGCGTGTATGATTTTTTTCTTCTGGTATAGTCTCTTTTGTCGGTTCTCCTTACGAGGAGCAAGTGTGGGGGAGAGACAGAGAGAGAGAGAGAGAGGGAGGGAGGGAGAGAGGGAGAGGGAGAAAGAGAACGAACTCGAGACTCGAGGTGGTCTCTTCGAATTGTCAGTGTGTGTTTCGTTTCGTAGAGTACGCGTCGTTCGACGGAACGTTCCTCTGTTCTCCGTGTGCCTGTGCTCGTCTCGGAAACCTCATTAGTAGAAAAAAAAAATACGCTTCAAATAAAGAAAGATAAATAAATAAGAAGCTCGCTATGAGACGAGCATGTTTTTACGAAATTCAGGTAAATAAAATCGCCTTTTCACCCTCTCAAATCGTCCACATCTCTTACCCATTTTTCCTCGAAAACTCGCAACACTTTCTACCTTTCCAACCAGTATCAAGATTTTCGTTGAATTCTGTGCCTTCATTCGCGACGAGACTTGCGTAAAAGTGTGAAATTTATACAGCAGGGAATCAAGAAAGAAAAAAATATATCAAAGAACGAGAAATAAAAAATAAAAAAATAAATACGTTTGTCTGTGTAGCTGCTAAGAACGAAAGAGAAATAGTGAGCCCCAGTGAGAAAGAGAAAGACACAAATACTCGTCCTCCATTACTTCAGACCAGCAAGCAAATGGTGGCTCGAGAGAGAGATTCTCGAGCCTTGCTGTGAGTAAGGGCCCTTTGTGTTTTCTCACATTTACCACGTACCTTTCGATTCGAGGAGATAATAAATACCTCCTTTTTTCGAACATATATATCAACATGTACGGTATATATATGAATTCATATTCAAACAGAAAAATAGTGTCATTTGTGGTAAAGCTTGCTCAATGCTAGTCTCTTTCTGTCTGTCTCTCTCTCTCTCTTCCCCCCTTTCTGCCGCCGTCACGGATTTCCACCATAGTGTTGAAAACTGAGAATTCTACGTCCGAGTATTTTCTTCTACAGCTGTTAAATCTAGGGGGCGACGAGGGGGGTAAGGGGGGTTGACGGAACGGCGCTAAATTTATTCTCGATCGAAAATTAGTGCACTAATCCTCGTACGTACATTTTTTTCTTTTTTCCTTGTATTATTATTACTGTTGTTATTATTGTCGCGGATGTAACGCGTATTCGTTCCTTTACCAGTCAATGTTTGTTGTTGTACATGCTCTCGTCCAACCTCTCGCTCTCTCGCCCTCTTTTTATATACTTTTATCGCACTATCTGGTTCATCGAGGAGAAATATTAACTGCGCATCGCTCGAAACCGTAACTCCCCGGATTTTTTTTCCACTCGTCTACCAATTTTTCCTTCGCCTTTTTTTATAATTTTTTCTTCTAATCAGCCCCCTCCCTCCACCATGCTTTGTGTGATTTTTCTCGAAACTTATCGACAGTTCCCCGAGCTATGGCGTTCTTGCCAATGATCACGAACTCGGACAACATGGCGAACCGATTTCAAACAAGTTTCATCCAATTTTGTTATATCACAAAGCTCTTTTTTACGGGTTAACAAAAAATCCTGGTTCTTTAATATTTTACAGACAATTTCCAGGTTTTCAAAAAAATAATCGTAACCTTTTTCATTATCTTGAGTTTGGGTCTTGGAAAATCAAAATTATTGCTAGTGCATTTTTCTCAAACTCATTGTTTTAGTAAACTGCGTTGCTAATTGTTTTTTTTTACTGCCTCAAATTATTTTTGTCCAGATTCTGGTTACATTTGGTTTTATTTCAAAATCCATTGTTCCGTGAAATCTGCACAACATTAAATTTCCATGATAATTATGTAAAATTATGATTATTCTTGAAATATCTTCCAACGACACAATTTGCTGGCTTTTGATTCCACACAGTTTTTGGAACTCCGGGCTTTCTTTATTGAAAAAATGAAGTTTTTTTGTTTCTGAATCTTCTGCAATTGTCTTTGGACATTCCATGCTAAAAGTAAATTCTGTGTACTTCACTCTCGTCGTGCAAGCTAGTGAGTAGCGACCGACGGAGAGTTTACGTTTCAAGAATTTTGTCTCATCGCAGTATTGAAATATTTGATGTTTTTCAAATGACTGTCACTGTCATTTTGTGATTTTGAAGAAGAAAATTCATTCGATTTGTCCATGGTTCCAATTTGAGTTCATTTGGGGGCTTGAAAATTTTTTTTCCGCTTAAGAATTCGTTTTATGCTGTTTTTTATGCGGATCGAGTGTGAAAATTGTTTGGAAAACTATTGAGGTTTTCGAGCAAATTCAACAAACTTGCAAATCCTCCACACAGAAAATGGAAATCTTTGTTCGCTAAAGATTTTCTAACCTCTTGTCTGTCTCTGAAGGATTTCTAAAGAAAAGAAAAATATCAATCATGTGTAAGAACAGTGCTGTTTTATGTCAGTCTCCCGATATTTTTGAACTTTTTTCAATATTCCATTCATAGATTACTGTGAAAAAACATTGCAATTATCAATAATATTGCCTCATCTCAGGAATATCGCCATTTCACGTGCATAAACGAAAAATAAACTTGATTGTGATTAGTTAATTGTCACGATATTTCGTAAAAAAAAAAAAAAAAAAAACAGCAAGTTATCGATCCAAAATCTGAAAATTATTTTCATGCCTCTCCAAAATATAAATAACATTGAAAAAAAATATGACTGAGTTGAATTATTTTCTTGGGTCGCTCAAAAAGAAAAAAACAATATTTTAAAAGTTCCTTCCATCGAGGAAAATTGATGAGTACAATTTTTTTGAAACTATTGATGAGTAAATAAATGGAAACAATTTTTCTGATAATTTAGTGTTTTTACTTGCGTAACTCTTGGAATAAATATTTTCAGACAGAATAGTGGCATGCGTCGATTAATCTATGGCAGATCAACAAGATCAGTCGTCGTCCGGGGGGTCTGTAGAGAAGGCCAGCGCTTCAGCAGACACCTCTAAGCAACTAAGGGGGAAGGGCAGCGCGAGTACAAGTTACAGAAAGCGACAGGGTACAGGCTCGGTGACGTTGACCCTTGCGGAGAAGAGACGCAAACAGCAAGTTAACGGTGAACAGCAACAAACGTCGTCTGAAGTCTACAACTCATCGCCTCACAGACGTTCCGTTGATTCAAATCTCAAAGGAGAGCAAAACAGGGCCAAGGGCGAACGTAAAAGTTATGTCGGTGGCCTAGGATCTTTAGTGGGTAAGTTGAACACCAAAAAAAAAAAAAAAACACACATAGACTTGAATCCGTGGATAATAAAAATCAAAATAGACAAGAAGGATCATCAGGAATCTGCTTTTTTTTGTAGTTTTAAGCTCATGAAATGGCGTACATGATAAAAAATGCATTTTGCAAAATAAAGAGAATAAACTTTTCTTCAAAATGAATAAATTGCGTAACGAGAAACAAAGCTTCCGGAAATTTTTAATGTTTAGAATTCGAATGTCACATTTTCGAATTCACGGTACATTGAAAATAACAATGATGAAAAAACTATTGTAGAAATAATCGTGATGAAGGTTGTTCGGCAAACATTGACCTAAACATTCCCCAGGACGAAAGTTGAAGGATTTCAGGTCCTTAACGATTTGTGATTTTATTTTAACAATACTCATAGACGAATAATATCAGCAGAGGAAAGTTACATGTTTCATGACCATTTTATCTTTAGCACGATTCTAAGAACTAACGGTTTACTTTGACTCTCGCTTTGTGTTGAGAAAAATCGTCTGTTCTTAAAGTTCGTGTCTTATCGGTTTTTTTGGTATCTAAAAATTGAACAGTTACGCGCTCTGTCGATTTTCTATTCGAAAAATCAGGAAATGGATGATTTTAAAGAAATCCACTGTGCACAGAACTTTTTGCCAACAAAACTTGTCGTTATCAAATCTTTACCTGGTTTCAGAAGTTTTTCAACCTGGTAAACAGGATAAATGCACATTTTTGTTGAAGGAACTTTCATTATTCATTGCAAGAAATAAAAAAGTCCTGTTTATTCGAAATCTATAAAACTTTGCAAGGTTTGTTCAGGTTAATAAGTTCCGAATGATCGTTCCTATTAAATACTCAAGGCTTTATATTGACCTTCCCGAAACCTTGTATAATTACGTAATTATAACGATAAAGTAATTACCTGTCATAAAAGTCTAATAATAATCTCTCCATAAATATAAAAATGTAATTTGAACGAGCATGAATGGCATTTTGGTATTATCCATAATTAGATAATATTTAGAACGTTGTAACGTTGTGGCCAAAAATTCCATGAATCTATTCTTTTGTTTCCTACAAATTCTCAATGATCGCAACATTTTCTACTAATTTTTTTCTATTGATTGTTAAAAGGCATGCAAAAACAAAGTTCAATCAATTTGCACAACAAAAAAAAAACAAATAAACAAATAAATATACACAATAATAATATATAATTGTAAAAAAAAATAAAAAATAAGATTTGCACAAAGTAAACATGAAGTAAAATCGAAAAAAGGACACACAAACGACAAACTTTTAAAAAGCACAAATTTGTATCATTTTTTTTCCACTTGGATTAATGAAATAACGACTTTGGAGGATTTCCAATCAAGCAGCTTAAATCATCGACATTAAAATGGATCGATATGCTCTTTCAGAGCCGGACTGGAGACAACAAAAAGTTCAACAGCCAAGCAATAGTTCGAACGTTGGAGGTACGACGAGATATCGTGGTTCGATCAGATCGAACGGTCAGGATAATAATTCAGCGCCGTTGGACTGTGTCGCGTCGCGTACGCGATCAAGAACACCTCAAATATCTCAAACCTCGTCACAAGGGACCACGAGCGCATTCGACGCATCGCTCGCGAGCTCTTACAATAGTAGAAAAAACACGACTTCCCACACTAACTTTCCACCGTCGACGAGCTCGTCGCATACTAGTCATCCTTCTACATCCAGAGGAAGAGGTCAGTACATCATTTTCATATTTTCCATTCGCTATTACTTCCAATTCGAAAAAGAACCCCTACGGAAGAAAAATCTCGTGTTATCAAATAAACAAAACGAATATACTTCAAATTTGAATCACACTGAGAAAAAACATTTCGTTAAACGAGCACAATTTATTTTGCTGCACGAAATCATGGTCAATTCAACCTTTTTTTCGTTGAATCAAACGATTTAGATCCGCGATTCAACAAAAAAAAATTGAATCGACCACATTTTCGTCCAACAACATGAATTTTGTTCGTTCAACGACATTTTTTTTTATACGCCGATCACACAATTTCACGTTTTCGTTCAACTGAATCTCACTCGAGCTGAATATACAACAAAAAACTTCGATTTTTCACACAAATTCGTCGTTTACTCTTAATCCCAAAAGTTACGAGTGACGGAAATTGATAATTTTACTGAGCGATAATATCGAACAGGCAAATAAACACAAATTCTTGTGATTGGCATGAGAAAAATTTGTCATAGAGTTTTAGATTTTCATATTCGTTGTCTTTTTTTTCGAATTCTCTTACGAGGAGCTAGTGTGAAAACACATCAATTTTCATTCCAAAATTATCGAAGAATTGGTTAAAAAAAATCTATAATCGTATTAACAAGATTGACAATTAGCATCGAACGATATAATTTTGCTGAGAAACACGATTTATTTATTCTCGAAGAATGAATAATAAGTCGAGAAAAGTGCATGACGAATAGAGAAAAAAAGAAAATCGAGCGTATCAATGTTTTGGTTTTTCCTCTTGCGTTCCAAGGGTCGATTTATTGCAATTCATTAGACAACAAAACTATTCCATACGATGGAATAACGAACGAACAATTAGCAGGTAGTTATTTAGAAAAAAATGTTAGCGTTAAAACGAACGTAATAAAAGTCATAGATAAGAATGTATCATATTAGGCCTGGGGATGAGCGAATGTCTGGAAGGATTTGCCTCCGCTATCAAAGCACTTTTTCCAATATCAGCGCAAACCTATCACCAAGAAGGTAAGCCACACACGAGAAGGGGGATGAGAATTAATACTATTGTCATGTCGAAACTCTCTATCACGCGATTTTTCTCTTCAAATCTTCTCCTCAGTCTTTCGAACATCTATCACGGCTTATTAAACAAAAAAACAACAACAAAAAGCATCCAAACATTATTTCTGAAGTCATAGAAAAAAATTACGAAACCTCAAGCAAACTTGAGGACAAATACTTCGAAGAAACCAAAAAATCACAATTCTCGTTGTGAAGATTCTGATCTGTTTTTTTTTTTACCGAAATATTCAATTCAACTAAATTTCCAACGTACGAGAGCCTTTGAAACTTTACGTTTTATGTTCTTATTCGTTCAAAAACGAATTCGTAACAATATTTTGACTCAAATTAAAGTTTTTTTTTATAACGTTATTTATTAATCGATTCTCATTTACCACGAAGACGTCTCTTGTTGAATTTGTCATTTAATGACAACTACCGTATTTCGAGAATGTAAGAAAAGTCAAAAGTTTTCCTTCTATTTTTCTTTGCCCAACATGTGCTCCATCTGTTTCAATCTTTTTTTAACCTATCAAAGTCCATTTATCAAAACTCTACTTTCCAATGCAACTTCAGACTATCTAGACAATAATCATTACATCGGTGGTCATTGGTCAAATAACGATAACTCAAAATGAAGCTATTTTTGGACAATATTTGACTAGTGAACACAGAAGGAATGCTTGAAATAAATTAAGACACATTATTCCATTAGGACGACTTTGATCATTAACTTTTCGTCATCTTTTCTTTTTTCTCAATAGATATAAGATTTCCTATTGATACCAAACGAAACGAGAGTCATTGTCCTTAATATTGATTCAAATGAAAAAAATGATGAATATTTTTCGACTTCACCAGCCCTACGAACTTGCATTCATTTGAACAATAATAATTATCAATATAACAATAAAATTTGTATTATTCACAATAGTACGTGAGACGGTCATTTATTCGAGAAAGCATTGAGAATTATTTTTCATTCGAACAGTCTCCGGGTCGTCGATTTTATTGAATTTTACTTACTCGCCATATGGCAGCTCAAAGTAAAGATAACCGAGAGCACTAACGATCAGAATAGAGAGTTTTGTTACTGTCCCATATATTCGATATAGTGAGATAACGATAAACCGTGGCTTGCAAACGTTTTATATTAAATCAAAAAATCCCTGTTCAATAAAGTTGAGAAAATACCGCTTCGAAACCTTTTAATCACACGTTTTGTTTCTCGTTTTTTTCATTTGGCGTAATATTGTCTTCGGTTTCTCTACGAAAAAAAAACTGTTAGAAATTGTTTGACAAAATGTTTGAAATAACTATGAAATTACATAAAAATTCATTTGGACTTATCAAATACTTGTGTGAGAAAAATTCAATAGTTTCGCAATGAAACGAAAAATTCCATAGATTATTTTTCATTATGCAAATGCTGAAAAAGTCTTGAAACTTGGAAATGAATTTTCATACGTTTGATTTGCTTTTACTAAAGTTTACTTTTCTTGTCGACAATAACGTTCTTGGAAAAATACTATGAAAACAATAATCGTTACAAAAAAGGAAGATTTTCATTGAAAAATAAAAATTTGATGGTGAAAGTTTGTTGTAAAAATGAAACAATAAGGTGAGCAATTTAATGACGAGTCCTCGTTTTGCAACATCGATACTTTGCTTTCCTCGAACTCAATCGCATGCACAATACTTTGATACAAAACGAAAAATCATTTTTACAAACCACAACCGACGACTATTTCGATAAAAGAATTCTCGTCGTTCTGTCACGGATTTCATTCCGTTGTTAACTATCGACTTTTCAAAACTTCATTTCCGTAAGGGTTTTCTCAGTTGCTTAATAAATGTTTACGTCAAAAACCGTTTCTGTTATCCAATCGAGCGACAATACTCACGAACAATAAGCCAGTGTGATTCTTGATTTTTTTTTCTACGACTAGGAAGGAATTCAAAAGTTAATATTACGCTAAAATTCACGATAAAAAAAATTGCCGTGATTCACTGGGAACGTGGGAACTATTGTGTGACTTGTAATTCAAATGCAGCATGTAATTCTTAACGTGACGTTTGACAAAAATGTTCAAACACGTTGTAAAATTTGCATCGAAACGACGAAATTTAAATCTCCTTTTTGTTATAAAATAAATAAAATATTAAGAACAGCGATAAAGTTATTTCAAATCGAATAAAAAATAGAGAAAATTAATTACAGAACAAATATTTAAAAAGTACATTGTACTTGTGTGCGCAACATTTTTCGTGAAAACTGTCTTGAAAATTTGCAGATTTTTCGAATATTGGAAAAAAACGGTATTTTGCTCAAATTGTAAAGAAAATTTCACGATAAATCCTTCGCTCTCACAATTATCATGGTAATTTTTTCACAAATTTGACTTTCAGTCTCTAGTGAAGTCGATCACATTTCGTAATTCCTTAATTCAGGTTATAATGTGTTTGTGAATGTTTGTGTGTTTTTTTTTTTAATTTTCCGAACAGGTTCGAAATCTCAAGGAAGTGGCGTCAACAATTATACGAACGGTGGTACGGGTAGTCAAGTTTTGGGTGTGAAGTCCAGCATCAGAGTGGGTAACGCAGCTAGTAACTCTGTGGAGAGCGGAGGCGGGGCGTTGGCACATGACGGGGCAGGCACCAGTGGCGTTACATCGGCTACGTCCACTGTCAACCCCTCTGTGTCTGCCTCCCCTTCTGCCAACCAGTCTGCGCATCATCATCCAACGCACAAACACCTTTTGAGATCGAGAGTTAAACTGGCTACCGAACCGAGCAAGGACGTCACAGGAAGTTCATCAACTGGTGGAAAAACTGCCGGAAAACATTACAAAAAAGAATCTACAACGGGAACGTGCACTAGTTTGAGGTACGTTGAACAAAAATGAGTATTTAAAACATGAATTTTTGTCACAAAAGTTATTTGTCTGTTGGAGCATCATTTCCACTATTTTTTTTTTCGAAAAGTCTAAGGAAATAATGAAAAAAAAAACGAAAATTTTGTTCCGTAAGTTCGTTCGCTTTTATTTCCCACAAATTTGGATGCAATTTATGGGAAATTAGACTCTCCTTCAAAACTTTGTGTAAAGTTTATCAAAAAACTCCTTTGAAATAGCCAAGAATTGACAAAATCACAATCCGAGACAGTTCAAAACATAAAATTAGTCGAATTTTTTAAGGAAATCAAGGAAAAGTATTTTTCAATGCACTATAAATGACAATTGTTCTTTTCAACGTTTTATACGTGGTCTCAAAAGTATTGATGGTACGAGAAATATTTTAAGCTTCAAACTTTCATAAAATATTTTACCTGAAAAAGGATCCGGTAGAATGGGAAATCGCAACGAACCGGCGTATCCGTAGTCGGTGTTTTGGGCATTTGTTTGAACGGTGACTAATTCGAAAGATTGTGTTTTTCTCAATAGTACACCAACGAAGACAATCAATTGTTCAATTCGTCGTATTCATTTGGAACGACGATGCCAGACCGTTTATTAATGATTTTTCATAAAATACAATCGTCCATTATTGAAACACGTGCACGGAATTCAGCCCAGAACATCGGTCATTCACTTTCACATCGAATTGTACCCTTTCTCGGATTTGTCATTAAAGGATCATAGCTTTAGACTTGGATTCACAAATAGCACTGAAAAGGGGAAATCCCTTGACCTTTTAGCTCGGGACTTTATACCTGACTGGGGCCATTTAAATCTTATCATAAGAACCCTTGTTCCATTCGGATTAAATTGCTCATAAACGAAGGACAATAAAACAGAAAATACTCAAATTTTTTCCTTGCCCTTTGAATTATTTTCAATACAGATTTTCAATTTTCGAATTGAACTGTAAATCGACAATTGATTTTCCTTTTTTTTTCTTTCAAGTTAAAAGAATTTCACTACCTCAATAAATACATTAGAATTTTACGATAAATTCAGCCTGTCATCGATTTTTGTGTAATTTCCAATCTTTTTTTTTTCTTTTATCAACAGTAAGCATCGCTCATCCTCTCGAGCTCGCAAATCAGCCGGGGAAAGTGGTGCTGGTGTTGCTGGTGTTGTGATGTCTGGAAGTGATTCCGTAACGAACAGCACTGCAACCCCAAATTCCGTCTCATCCTCAGCCCCAGGAAGTCAGTTGACCTCGACAACCGGGGAAGAGGAATCAAGCACAACTGCGACATCCGCTGCTGGTAAGAACCTCTAGATTCAAAGTATTGACACGAAAAAAAGAGCGATTCTGGAAATTTCTTTGAATTTTATGCTGAATTAATTTTTTTTTTTTTTTACATTTTTGATGATTTTTGTGTTCGTTCAGCTAGTGGAGGACCTTCTGGAATGTCCGCAACTACAGGCGATAGCGAAAGTGATGACGGCGAAGTTGGAAGACTGCAGGCACTTCTCGAAGCCCGAGGATTGCCTCCCCACGTATTTGGAGCCCTTGCTCCAAGGATGCAGCATCTTCTGAATCGAAGCATGGGTGCGAGCTCTGGTAAGACAATTAAAGCTTTAGACCGTTCAACGAACCTTTTTTTTTATGATGTTCATTATTTTTTCTCACGTTCCAAGATCCCATGAACTAAATCAACGTCCTACACAATCGAGAAAAACAAAAAAAATGTATAGTTTGGAAAAAATCAATGCAATAAATTTCATTGTCAATTATGCCCGATTTGAATAAGATTAGAAATAATATTAAGTCTCGGAAACAATATGAACGCATAACAGAAAATTTTAAAGATCTTTTATTACGTGGTCCTGGGTAATTTCAAAAGATTTTAATGATTTATTTGTTTTCAATGACGTTCAAGCAGCCGCGAAAGCGCAACAACTACTGGCTGGCCTACAAGCTGTTGATGACGAGGGCGAACAGCTCCAAGCTGTTATTGGGATGGGTGAAATACTCGTAATGGGAAACGAGGACACTCTTACTGGTTTCCCCGTAAAACAAGTTGTCGCAGCCCTCATCAATTTACTCGGTATCGAGCACAATTTCGTCATAATGACTCATGCTTGTCGAGCTTTGACTTACATGATGGAAGCTTTGCCGAGATCTTCCACTGTCGTTGTCGATGCCGTTCCGGTGTTTTTGCAAAAATTGGAGTCTATCGAGTGTATGGACGTCGCTGAACAGTGTCTCACCGCTTTGGCAATGCTCTCTCGCAGACACAGCAAATCAATTCTTCAAGCAGTACGTAATTCTTTGTTTTTTTACCCTGAAACAGACGTAATTCTTTTACCCTTCAAGCAGTATGTAATTCTTTGTTTTTTTACCCTGAAACAGACGTAACTAGATCGGAAAATTATTCCGGTTTCGATTTTTCGATGTTTTCTTCTTCTTTATTTAATTTTTCCCTCTTTTTTGTCCAGGGCGGTGTCTCAGCTTGTCTAAAATTCGTCGATTTCTTCAACATAACGGCCCAACGTGCCGCCTTGACAATCACGGCCAATTGCTGTCAAAATTTAAATCCCGACGATTTTCATTTGGTCGCAGACAGCCTCGTACTGTTGACGAGTCGTCTCACCAATCAGGACAAAAAAAGCGTCGAGTGCGTCTGTCAGGCTTTCAGTCGTTTAGTCGACAGTTTTCAGCACGATCCTGTTATGCTTCACAAAATCATAACTGCGGAACTTTTACAAAATTTGCAACAGTTGGTAAGTCATTGATTTTTTGGCATTCAGTTTTTTTATTTTCAATAAAAATCCATTTCCCCAGCTTTGTTTATCGTTTTTATGAGTTTTTCATTTACTTTATCGTTTTTTATTTTCAGCTGATGATAACTCCACCGGTAAACAGTATCGGTAACTTCATAACCGTATTACGAATGCTTTCTGTGATATCAAATCGATGTCCCGATTTGGCGCAATTGCTTCTACAGCAAAACATAGCTTTCACCTTGAGCTATTTGCTCACCGGTTCTCTCGAAGTTAAAACCGAAGACGTCGAACTGGTACCACGCTCACCCCAAGAATGGTTTGAAATCACTTGTCTCATTGAGGAACTGATGCCACCACTGCCAACCGACGGTATATTCAGTGTAAATAGCTTGCTCGAACGTACGAGCAATCAACAAGAGACTGTTCATTGGGAATGGCGCGATGAGAGACACTGCTGTCATCCTTTTAGCACCATTGACTCAAGAATTATTGAGGTTGGCACTTTTTATTATTTTTTAATTGAAAATCACGATAATATTCGGATTTTTCGTCATTTGTTTAAATTAATCATATCGGAATACGCAGAATTTTTTAAATGTTACACTTTTATTTTTCATTGTAACATTTTTTGTCAGTCCAAAATGGTGCCTGCTGGAGAAAACTCCTAGTCTTTCGTTTATTGTTTGGATTTAAAAAAGTAAAAAGGTTATTAATCAGTACAAAAAACTCTAGGGGACCGTAGACGATTTTTTTTTCGATGAAAATTAACGAAATTCTAAAATTGTACGTCAAATTTGACCTTTTTGACCATCATGACGATTTCTTCTACCAAAGTAATGCTCATTTTGGGTTCGACCCAAAACTACATGAAAGAAACATTTGAAAATGATGCAAATCATTATTTCGGGGATTTTAAATAAAATGCGTCAGGTTTTTGCGATTTTCTTGCCGATCTTCAAAATTGACGAAATTGACAATGAAATATTGTCATTTATTTACAGATGGCCTTCCAAAATGGAGAAGACGAGATTTGTCTCTCGATGCTGGGACGAACTTACACGATAGATCTGACTGTGATGAAGCAAATAAATGAAGACATTGGAATGGCGAGAAGTATTTTCCGCAGAGTGAATGCTCATCCTGCCGAGGGAAAAAGCCCAACGTGTTCTTCAAAGTAAGTTCAACGGATTTACTTCTTTTTCTTCACAATATTTGTGCCAATAAATATAAATAAAAACAATATTATCAACTGCAATTTAAACTTTTTTTGTGTTGCAGCATGGACGTTGTTCCACCGGTTATCGAGACCAATGCCTGGCTCGTATCGTTCATTCGAACTTTGTTCTCTGTACTGTACGAAGTTTACAGTAGTTCCGCTGGTCCTGCGGTCAAATGCAAATGTCTTCGAGCTCTCTTGCGCATGGTTTATTACGCGTCCACGGATCTTTTAAAGGTGAGAAAAGAAGTGAACGAATTCCTCGAATTTCCTTTTTTTTTTGTTCAAAGTTTCTGTCGAAGCCCTGAAGGTGATCCATCAGTCAGTCACATTACGCCTGAGTGAAACAAAAAGCTGAAAAAATATATTCACATTTTTCTCGGGAATAATTGACATAAAAAGAAAAGCGAACCTTAAAATATTCTCAGATGGGACGAGAACTTCACGAGTAACTTTTATTTTTCTTGAAACGTCAAATCTCTTCGGATAAAAATTTACAGCAGGATTTCACTGACCGCGATACTGACAAACCGAACAAACGAGACTCAGATTTGTAATAATTTTTTTTTTTTTCTTAAAATTTAGGACGTACTGAAAAACCAAGTGGTATCTTCGCACATCGCTGGAATGCTCGCATCCCAAGATCTCAGAATAGTAATAGGTGCTCTTCAAATGGGTAGTATACTGATGAAGCGATTGCCCCAAGTCTTCGGTGTTCATTTTCATCGCGAAGGAGTTTTACATCAAATAAGACAACTTGCCGACCCCGATATACCACTCGGTGTATCCGCACCAAAGTGCCCTTCCGGTGAGTCGCCCTTTTAATGAGAATTCAACATTTTTTGAATGTCATTTGGCCTTTTAGACTTTAAAAAATAATATAAACTCTTTTTTTATTGAAATTCAAACCTTTATTCTTCATTTATTTATTTTCAGGTACGTCATTGCCCAGTCCACAACCAGGTCCATCGACTACATCTCTTTCGTCGACCATGACCCTCTCGTCCAGCAGTGCAACGTCACCGGTCGCTTCGCCGACTACCAATGGGAATATACTCTTTGGCACGATTGCCACGAGTCAGCTTAAGCCCAGTTTTGCGGCGACAATGGAAACTCGAAGCAGAAGTGATCTCAGTACGTCCGTCGACGACTCGGGACCAGCTTCGAACGTACACTCGTGAGTTAATCTTTTCACATTTACACTAATTGTCTAATTTTTCATTCAACTTTTCGCCTCATTTCGCAAGAAACTTTACAAACCTTGCTTTTTATGTCCCGACTTTTTTTACACAAACATTTCAACGAAAATCATGCACTTTACGAATTGGTACAAATTTATAAAAATTCAGGCATCTTTCAAGATTCTGAGAAGATTGATTTTCAATAATGATGATTTAGAATCTTGTTGAATTATTAATTGAACAAACCTTCTTCAAGATAATCTTCTTGAAAATATCATTTCAATGTTTGAAACACACAAATTTTGAATAAACTGTTTTTTAATCCTTCGGGCAACTAGCAATGTTGCAATGTAACGATCTTACAAAATTACGTCCTCGAAGATTAACAATGAATTTATTTCCCATATTGATATAAACGAGCGAAATCATTAAAAAGAAAAATATGTGTAAAAGCTGAAGCGAACGTTTGAACAATTTGATGAGGAAGAAAATCGGTTTGGTTTGTATCGCATTGTAAAAATTTGCTTGTCTTTTGCGCAGAAGAATTGGCGATGTATTGAAAAGGAAGCGTCCAAATAAGAAGGGTCGTTTCGCACGTTTGGCGAATACGACGCCGCAGCCGCAGCAACCGGAGTCATTGTTTACGGGTTTTACACCGAAGAACAATCGTTTTCTGGGAAATTTGAATCCAGCGCGATGGGGTAGAAAATCGTCTTCATCGACGGCAGCGAGTGACAAGCGTGATTCGAGTTCATCGACGAGTCTGGCGAAACCGCCGAACAATCCAAGTTTGACGGGTGGTAATCGGGACAAAGCAAAATGTTGGGTGCGCGAGCAAGCCGCTCAATTTTTGGCGAGATATCAGGATGACGCGCCTTGCACGCATCCGGCGTTGACGGTTCTGACGCGGTTAACGGCGGCGATACAGAGGCTCCAGTCGAACGAGTTGGACGAGATGTTCGAGGCGTTGACGGAGCTTCGTGACATAGTGCTCGAGAGCGATATCTCACCGTTCGAGATGAATTACAGCGGTTTGATAAAGGCGCTGTTGAATTATTTAACAACGAACGAAGCGCCGGGCAACCGTTACGATCGTTTACGAATGTTTTGGAAGTTATTCGCGGAGACGACGTTGCAACAGGATTCAACGGGTGGAATAACGAACCACATAGCCGATTATTCACCAGGTGCTTTCGGTGCACTCGTCGCTAAATTAAACAGTTGTGTCGCACAGTTGGAACAGTTTCCAGTTAAAGTACACGATTTGCCAGCGGGTTCTGGTGCGGGAAGAGGAGGCACGAGCGCCTTGAAGTTCTTCAATACTCACCAGTTGAAATGCAATTTGCAACGTCATCCGGATTGTAATAATTTGAAACAGTGGAAAGGTGGCACCGTCAAAATCGATCCGCTCGCTCTGGTCCAAGCGATCGAGCGTTATCTCATGGTTCGTGGTTACGGAAGAATACGAGACGCCGAGTCAATGGTCAGCGACGATGACAACAGCGAGGATGATATCGACGATACCCTCGCCGCGGTCGTCATTAGTCAAGCTGCTAAGCACAAATTACAGTTTTTAATCGGTGACGAAGTTTTGCCATTTAACATGACCGTTTATCAAGCCGTCCGACAATTCGGCTGCTCAGGCTTGGATCATTCGGAGGCAGAGGCTGACAGCGAACCGCCTCTTGGACATGACGCCGTTTGGGTTCAAACACACACGATTTATTATCGACCCGTGCCCGAAGAAGAAACTGCCACTTCTCCCAAACCGGGATCCAGCTCGGCCAGCGGCAGTCGCAAAGGAAAAGGAAAAAGTACAAAGATTAGCTCCAAAAGAAAAGAGGACAGTCTTTGGCTCGAAGGCGCCGTACCACCACCCCGATGTCCTCTCGCTCCTTATCTCACTCCCAATCTTCCATCTGTTACTATCTCCGATGCTTCGCTCGATGGACTCTGTCTTTTGCGCCTATTGCACTCTCTCAATCGACACTGGGGCGTTCTATTCCCATATGTCAAAAGCACCACGCTCCTCAGCGCTTCGGACTTCATCAATAATAAGATTGCCGCCAAAGCCAGCAGACAACTTCAAGATCCGCTGGTCATCATGACTGGAAATCTTCCTTCGTGGCTTCAACAAATCGCCACTGTCTGGTGAGTCTCTCTTTCTCTCTCGGTCTCTCTCGAGATTTATATTTTATTTTCATCTTTTTATACTTTTTTGCTTGCCAAACGGGCTAGGAAATCTGAAATACTTTAACATTTTCAACAAACAGATCAAAACGTACAGCAAAAAACAAATAATTATGAATAGTATTTTTTTGACACATTCGAGGTCTCAAAAGAACAAATAATCGGGCACGGAATAAAAATTTCAATTGGCGTAAACATAAAATGAAAGAACGAATAATTGAAAAAATCTGCCGATCGCTGTCGTTTTACAGCTTGTAATTCATAAAGTAAATTATTTCGATTTCGAAAACTCGCCAAATTTTGGAAAAACGGACTATAATTGGAGGAAATTTTTCATTGTACTCGAATGGTTCGTTCCGAGTTTTCAAAGTTGACCGCACAGTCACAAAATGAAGAAAAAATAACATCTTTCAAATTACCGGAAACTTGTAAATATTTTAAGGTGAACTATCAGTTTCGCTTTCGGTAAAAATTCTACTGCAGACGTAATGAGATTCGATGTTTGAAGAGAAAAAAAAAACGTTATACGCTTTTCTTCTTCGATCACAAAATAAGGGGGTCGAACTTTTGTTTTTTCTCGAAATATAATTCGTGTCCGAGAAAAACGTGCACTTGCTGTTCTGCTGTCTCTCTCGCACTTATGCGTAACGGGACCGAGCAAAAGTAGATGAATAAAAAAATGTTTCTTTTCAGCCCATTTTTGTTTCCATTCGAAACGAGACAATTGTTGCTGTACGCGACGTCGTTCGATCGTGACAGAGCTCTGCAACGACTTCTCGATTCCGCACCGGAACTGTCCGGTTCCGATAGTCAGGAGCGCGTTACTCCGCGTCTAGAAAGAAGAAAACGAACTATATCGAGAACCGACATATTGAAACAGGCCGAACAAGTCATTCAAGATTTGGCATCGAGCAAAGCTCTGTTGGAAGTGCAATATATTAATGAGGTACGTGATTCGAAAATCTTAATTCTGAGCTACGCTTTCTCATTTTTTATTCATTGGATACATTTCACTCTTTTCCTTTCTTTCCTTGACTCTACGTCTTGCCTGCCGTTCAGTTTCCTCTCTCCTCAAATTCCGCTCAAATGCCCTAACGTATTGACATAAAATAATTAGAGGTTTAATTAATCCCTTGATTAATCATTTGAAGTAATAATTAATAATTATTAATAAATTCAGTAATACCCCCTAATTCCTGCTCGATTTTCTTCTGCAGACTTTAATTTAAATGTTGTTTCTTTGCTCTAAGGTGGGTACTGGGCTTGGTCCAACATTAGAATTTTACGCCCTCGTATCGCGAGAATTGCAACGGGCTGATCTTGAACTATGGCACGGAAGCAGCACACCGACGGAATCGGGTTACGTAAATGCGCCAAACGGTCTATTCACGACGCCGATTGCGTGGAACACCAAAGTTTCTCATCTCGCTAAACTCAAAACGAAATTCAAGTTTCTAGGAAAATTCATGGCTAAAGCCATATACGATTCGCGAATGGTGAGTTTTTCAGAGATTCGATGAATTTTGTTTTATCTCGAATGTTAAACATATTCAAAGGAACCTATTTATTGATTTTTGTACTCATTTTATTTATATTTTGTTCATCAGCTGGATTTGCCGTTCAGTCTAACGTTTTATCGTTGGTTACTCGGCGAGGAACAGTCGCTCACACTCTCCGATCTCGCTTACGTTTATCCCGACGTTTATCACAGTCTGAACAAACTTCAGGACATCGTAAGGCGAAAAGAAGCGATCGAACGCGACCAGACTTACAGACCTAGTGAAAAAGCACAATTGATTGAGTCACTCGATCTCGATGGATGTTCCATTAGCGATCTTGGCCTCATTTTTGAATTACCAGGATACTCGAACGTCGAGCTTAGAAAGGGAGGAAGTGAGATTCCCGTCACTATTCACAATTTGGATCAATACATAAAGGTAATTCCGAATTAAATGTCAATTTATAGAAATTACATTCGAAAATATCGTCGAAAAAGTATATAGACGATTTTTGGCATATTTCGAAATCTTATTTGAAAGCTTTATAACAATTCACTGAGAATTCTAGAAACTTTGAGAAGAAAATGATGAATTAAAATTCCAGAGAAAATTTATACGACACTTAAAATGTCCACTAAGAGCATGATTTATTGATTTTTTCATGACGATAATTGTCTTGAAAAAACAATCGATTGTTCTTATGTCCTAAATTACTGGACTCGATATTACGAAAGAAAAATTGTAAAATTTCAGCTGGTGATTCATTGGTTCCTGTACGAAGGAGTTTTCCGTCAAATGGAAGCTTTCCGCGAAGGCTTCGAATCAGTTTTTCCACCAAGTCAATTAAGACTGTTTTTCCCTGAAGAACTGGAGGCGGTATTCTGCGGTCATGCACAGGCTGGTGGCCAATGGGACGTAAAAACACTCCTCGAATGCTGTCGAACCGATCACGGATACACCCCGGATTCTAGGGCTATACGATTCCTCTTCGAAGTTATGGCTGGATACAACAGCGAAGAACAGAGACAATTCATACAATTTGTGACAGGATCACCGCGATTGCCCGTTGGTGGTAAGATCCAGTTATTTTCAAGATTCGAAAAAATATATAAACACAATAAAGTGAAACTATATCCATAAAAAATTATTATTCATGAACAATAAACTCAGGAACAATGTTTAAAATATTCAAAAAATGGGAACTTTAGCAAATTTTTCGTTCAACTACAAAATTATTGCTTTTTTAATTTATTTTTCGTGAACTTCCGAAAGTCACTGAACAATTAATTGGTCTTTCGTAAATTATTCAAATTTTGTTTATCTCGTTGCTTTTTTTTAATTTTTTATTCTCAAGAATGATAAAATCTTTGAATACCATTTTCTCAACAAATTATCTAGAATAATTAATTCTAAGGTCGTCATTTTTAGCCTTCAACTGATCGTTTGAAAACGTTTTCTTATTATTTCTTTTCAGGCTTTAAAAGCTTAACACCGCCTCTAACGATAGTACGTAAAACTTTCGATTCATCAATGAAGACGGACGACTTTTTGCCGTCCGTGATGACCTGTGTCAACTATCTAAAACTGCCGGACTACACAACATTGGAAATAATGCGTGAAAAATTACGGATAGCGGCGCAAGAGGGCCAACACTCGTTCCACTTGTCTTAGAAAAACAGTTCACGGGACAGAGGCGTGAAGAAAAAGGCTCGGTTCGTCTCTCCAGTGTTTTCGTGCTATTGGCGAACAACGAAAAAATTGTTTCGCAACAATATAAAAAAAAAAAAACAAAACAAAAAACAAAAAAACGAACAGAGAGCGAGATAAAAAGAGAGCTAAAAGAGAACAACGACACGTTTCGGACGATTCTTTCTTCAAGCTGGTTTTTCATTATCTTTCAACTTTTATTTTTTCCTCTATTTTATTTGTTTTTTTCTTTTTTTTCTTCTCTTTTTTTATTTTTATTTTTTGATCTACGTGTTCTTGAGAAACTACCATATTTAGTTGCATTTTTTTTTTCTTCCGACGCGACTTTCGCAAATTAATAAAATTCCAGTTTGGTGTTTATTTTTGTACGCGTTATACCCTCTTCAATGGAATTTCAATTGTGATAAAGATATTTTGTGTGAGCGTAGAAAAATGAAGCAAAATGAAAAAAAAAAAAAAAAAAAATACGATTGAAGAACAAGATTGCAAAAAAAACATATTTCCCGCCAATTATTTCACAAACCGATTGTGTATACGATGCACCTCGAGATTTGCGTTTACGATTACAACCGCGAGGAGGGGGAGAACGTTGCCCAAGGCGTTTATTATTATTATTTTTCTTTTTTGTCTTCGGTGTATAAAGATAAAATAAAACGTAACAAAGATAAACAAGCGGAAGAGCGTTGATAAATTGCAATGAATAAGAAGATGAAGAAAGAACGAAACCACAAAACAACCAAGAAGCTGTAAATATGCATAGTTATCTCGACCATAGTTTGATATACACAAGTCTACATATAAATACTTTATATTATCATAAATAATAAAAGATAAGTAGTATAACGAGAAATCATACCGCTACGAAGCACTGATACTAAGGGAATAATAACTATAAAACAAAGATAATCGAATGAAAAATGATAACTCAAAAAACAAAAGCAAAGAAGAAAAAAATGAAAGAAGAAGCACCGGAATGAACGTTCGTTAGGTGTAAGTGAAGTTTTATATCAGTGATGCGTCTCGTGATCAATCGTGGAAAAGAAAGAACAGCAGATAAGAAGAAGTAAACAACAACAACAAGAAAAAGAACAATCACTCTTTATTTGTATCGTCGTCGTTGTCATCGTCATAATCATCAGTGCGAAGGGCCTGTCGGGGGCAACACACGAACCGTAATTGAAGATCGCCGTAAACGATAAAACAAAAAGAAAAGTGTGCTAATTTCACCGCAATAGCGTCATTTAAACATTTTCATAGTTATTTAAGGAAAGAAGATTTAAACAAATAACAAGTTCACGTCCCGTAGAGAAAAGTACATAACGTTTCAAAGAAAAAGAGAAAAAGAAGAAAAAAAAAAGAAAAGAAATACTAAAATCACGCTGGTTTTTTTTCTTGCTCGTGAAAATTCATTCGGATCGATCGCTTGTTCGTCATTTTTTGTTCTTTCGCTCTTTTTTTTCGTTCTTTCTAATCGATCTCTCGTGTTCGCTGTTCGTATTGTCGAAGAGCCCTCCCCGGGCTTATTAACAAACACAGAAGGTTATTTACTGAAAAGCTCTCGGTGAACGAACTTAAAACGTGCAAACACCTCTCTATACATATGTAGTTGATAGTAGTATTTAATTTTAAGACAATCTATCACCAATTTAAATTCATTGTTTGATATTTGTCTATTCGTAGGTGAGATATATTAGGTCAATCATTTATTTGCGTAGCTGTGTTGTGTTAACGGACTTATTCCCTGAGCATCGTCAGGTCGTCGTATCGTCCTCGTTTTTCCTTATCTTTTCCCTCTCTTTTGCACCGTGTCGCTCGTCTCGTTCTATTACCGAATCGCAGAAAAGGAAACCTGTCGTTTTCACATCGCGACGAGTTCGAGTGTGAAGAGTGGCGAATTAAAAAACAATGAAAAGAAGATAAAAATACACAAAATACTGCGAAGGACAATGATATACGAAAATTTCGAGTATAACGGTTTAGAAAATAGATTTCTACATTATTGCGAAATAATCTCGATGTATAATAATTGGGAAATGTTGTTAGTTTCGCTAATTGGAGCTTTACCACGATATTTACAATCATATTGATTTTTTTGTTGCGTTTTTAGTTTAAATTTCTTTTGTTTTTCTCTCCATGTTTTTATTTCTCTTCTGTACGACACTCGATTAAAGTTTCATCGGTGTTTAGGATCTGAATACTATTTTCGTTTATTTCTTTTCGTTTTCATACTTTCTTCATACTTTTTCGTTTCGTCGGCGGCTCATACGTTTACGATTAAGGAATTATTGCTTGCCAAACTAGCTGTTAGGAATTCACGATCCGAAGGATTTAAAAAGGATGGGGAACAGAACGAGCTTTTTCGTTTAACGATAGAGAAAAAGGGTTTACCGCTAATTCGTAGTCAAATTCCGTTCGGTGGCTCGTTTCTCTGTGCCATTATTGTGTAACAATCCCTCAATGCCCCCCTTTTTCCCGCTCCCTTATGATAATCCATTTTTCTTTCGATAATTAATGTCTCTCTGGTCTGGTCTGGCGATGTCTCACGGATTTTTTACGTTAATTTCATTTCGGCGATGTGTTATGAATAACATTTTATTCATGTAGCCATTTTAAAACGGGATATAGCATTATTTTTTATTATCTGTGTCTAAAAACAAAATTTCGACTAGAAAAAAAAACATTTCACGTGATAAAAAAAGAGAGCTGCGATTGGTCAGGAATATTATAATTTGACGTTCAAAACACGAGATTTGAACGGGAAACATAATGAACAAAAACTAATGAAACGTCGATGATTAATGTAAGAAATGGAATATCAGTGCGTTTTTTGGATTGAGAATGAAAAATTCAAATAGAATAAAACAAAGTCGTAAATACACTTCGGATTGAAGTGTATCGCGGTTCGAGGATACGATTCCCCAAAACCATCTGGCATATTATAAATTAAATGAAAAAAAAACAAACAAAGTTATATTTATATCGATCAGTTAGGCATAAAAAAAGTTTCTTTTTAATTCATTGAATATACTTTCTGTTTCCTTGCGAAAATTCCTTCAATAAACACCCACGTAAGATAATACATGACAATTCCTTGGATCAAAGTTTTTATGTTCGCCCCATGAACGATCCGAATTTCCTAAGAAACATCCTTTATTTTAGAGCATCCACCAATCTTGCTGTACAACAGAATACATTGCGAATATTTGCGTCCACTTCTTTTTTTTTTTTTTTTAATATACACCCTCGGCAAAAATTTATGTTTGTTTTTCATTTTTCATGTACGACAGCAGGCCTCAAATATTCGAGAATTCATTCGTCAACATAAATTTGTACGTTCTCCCTTTTTTAAATACACATCGATAACCATCCGAGGATCAAACACGTTCCACCGATCGGTGTGAACCGGCTGAACCGTTTGTCACCTGTGAATGCAGTGTAGTAACAAGTTCCGCAGAATAGAAATGTTCCAGTCACCATGAAACTCGCCGCCTGCAAATTTTCAAGTTTTTTTCAATCCAATTTCGTCTCTCTTCGTCCAAAATTCTCAAATCATTCGAAATATTAAAATAATATAAAAAATATCAGTTATTTTGTATCGGTTCCAGAGTTCTAAAACATTCTTTTTGCTTTTATGGCTTTTTCCTGATTCATAATCAGGTTTTGCAAAAATTCTAGTTTCAACTAAACTCGATTTCTAGGATAAAGGAGTTTAGTTAATCGAGGAAAAGCTAGTTTGTTCTGAAATTATTCAAATTCACGATAAAACTCACATTTTTGAATTACATTAGAAAATTGTTAAAAATTTTTTTTTTAAATTAAGCTACGATGGTCGAATCATTGGATCACACCTTTACGATATTTTTGTACTGCTGATATATTTCCAAAGTGAGATAATGAAAATTTCAAAAACTTTTGACCTTTTTTTTATTCAGCAAATTAATTGGGAAGAAAATCTTCTCATGGACATGATTCAAGGTATGTTGCTAGTTTGCAATAAATAAATTTCATTTTTTTATAGTCATTTATGAGGCAAGTAAAAAAGAGCGTTACCAGAATCGGAACTCTGCAGAACGGCAGTCCCATCATCGCCAAAGCATGTATGAAGTGATACCTGTTTGCAGTATCGAACACTTGCTTCTGTTCAATACCTTTGTCATCTGGATACTTTCCTGGAAAATAAATAGAACGAAGTTATAATTTGGAAGAAAATAAGAGAAATAACAGAAAATGTCATGATAAAAAATAAAAAAACTATTGCGACGAAGTAGATTCACTGAAACATTGAAAAGAAGCAGTAAAAATCTTTTGTTGCCAATTGAAAAATCAAAGATTTGGGAAAAAATGTTAGTTAAGAACAAAAAACATGAAAATGTGACAGTGAATATTTGTTCGTAGTTAGCAAACTCACTGTGTGCTCCGATCGCTCCAAGGATGACTGCCGCAGCTCCGCTGAGAGCAGCAATCCTCACCCAAGGACCAGATCTTGCAGCTATTTTCCACAATGGCTCCGGCGGTATCATTTTATACTCAATTTTTGGGGTCAGTCCAGAGTAATTGACAACCTGCATAGCATAATGCCACTAGCTCATTTGATCAATAAAGACGAAAAGCTTAAGCGAATTTCAAAGCTGAGAGCAAGACATGTGAGAGTTGGATTAAAAATTAATAAAGGAAAGCTGATTATCTAATGTTTTCGAACTTTCCAAATAAGATCTTCCGGTTTCTCATTCAACGGAAAAAACGAATTTATCTACTAGGTTATCTGGTTAGTAATAACGAAAAATTTGAAGGTACTTGACATTTAGAGTTAAGAATTATTTCGATTAAAAGTAAAAATGAATAAATGAGAACAATCGCTCGATTGCTGCACATTTCGAGGATGGCTTATTTTTAACCTCGTTATACGGAGGGTTAACACGGCACGTCAAAAAATTGCAACTTTTGACCGTTAGATTTGAAAAATGTACAATCAATGCAAATGTTATTAAAGTCGCAGAAAAATAGTTGGACATTTTCCTCAATCGAAAAGTTAAAATCACCGAATCTTATGTGTTTTTTTCAAGTACTTACAGAAGAGGCAGCAATTTTTGCATACGAACCGGCTGCCGAACTAATTGGGTTTGTAAAAAGAACATAGCTCAATACGTCTTGGACCCCCATTTAAAAAAAAAAAGCGTTTTCTTCCAATAATTTCTGGACTTTAAACTCCCGATCGAACGAGTAACGAAACGAACTTATTATTTATACTTTTCCGGCTGGTTTTCGTGGTATTGAATGATGTTTTGCTGGTTAATTTAACGTTCTGTGTCGGCTTTTTTTTTGCAAACAATTGATATTGTTTTGATGATGCTCCACAATTTAAACGGCTTCTAGACCCGAAACTCTCGCCGTGCAAAAGCACGAATCACGACATGAGCAGACGGAATTTTTATTAGGCGACAAGGGAAACCCCCTTTTGTCGATATCAACGGGACCGGAAACTTCACTAACCTGTTATTATGATGAAATATTGGTGTTCTTTTAATAATACTTTTGAGAAGTCAAAGAATAACAGTTGTTTTAAAGATTTTTTACAATAACTTCGTCTGACCGACTGCACAATGAAAGACTGCTCTTTCGTAAATTGTCCTACACACGGCCAGTGCACTTGACTGACTTGACTACGTAAATGTATCCAATATCCATGCACATTTATTTGTGTGTATGCGTGATTTCATCAAAAGTCAAAACGTGACGAAATACGAGTGCAATCGTCAATTCACGAAAAACTTTTCGACCTGCTCGTCAAAATCTACGTCGTGTTTTCTAAATAAATAAATAAAATGGTAAATGCATTCTAACAACAACATTCATGGAGAATTAGAAAAAACAATTACTTGCACGTTTCAAGAACTGATAGAATCTGCGCTTTCCCGCGAACGCGAATGAAAATGTCTAAAAAATTAGAATCGCAAATTCGACTTAAAATTCGAATGTCAACAATCGCACATTTTCAAAACTCGAATGATTAATTAATAAATCTAATTTCAAGTCGAGTTTATTGTTGGGAAAATTGTGACAACGAACATTTAGGATGATACGTGTGAAAAACCATCAAACATTTTTGAGGTTATGCACCTGAGGTTAAACTACAGGGAAAGCCGTGTCTGTCCGAATTTCAGAGATCACCATTTTCCTCGATTCTTTAAACATTAAAAACATTTTTCAATCAAATAATAATGAAAAATAAATGTTTCGCTCTTCTTTCGAACAGGATTTGACACTTTCAAGCATCATTTCCAAAAAGTATTCCAACAAAATAGACTCTATCCGTGCAATTGAATAATTTGGACAATTTTTTCAAGATTAATACCTATTTTGTATATATTTGTAAATATATTCTCAAGCATTGATGTTGAGAGTTAATATCATTATTTTTAGGCAAGTACTGCAGTGGTTGCTGGTATCGGACTGGCCTTGGTAGGATTCGGAGGGCGATACATACTTCGAAGTATGCCAACGCTAACTCAAAAAATGACAGAAGCCCTAAAAACCATGCCAAAACTGGATTCACAGGTACATAACAAATTTATATTTCACAATGTAAAAAAAAAAAAAGTTTTGAAATAGTTTATAAAGAACTGGAGATATCAATAGACAAAACGTTCAAAAAAATACATTTTTTAGTCTCTGATTTCTGAATTAACATATAGAACTTTACAAACCCTATTTTTCAGTCTTTGGCGAATAGTAAATATTACAAAGGTGGGTTTGAGCCAACAATGACAAGAAGAGAGGCGAGTTTGATCCTGGGAGTGTCACCAACGGCGAACAAGCTCAAAGTAAAAGAACAATTTAAAAAAGTGATGTCAGCCAATCATCCGGATCGAGGTGGTTCTCCGTACTTAGCAGCAAAAATAAATGAAGCTAAAGATATGATGGAAAAATCGGGTTAAAAAAAAACGAAAAACCGAACGACCTGTTGTAGGATGATTACTTAATTTGGACGAATGATTCGTTTGCTATAGGAAACAAATTTCAAATGTACATAATTATCTATAAATAAGCGGCTCTAACTTGTCTTTTTTTCGATGAACCGTATGCGAGTGTAACTTTATTTCATTAAAGATAAATAAATAACTAAATATAAATATATATGTAAATATATATATTTATATTGATGTATATTGTACGTTATTTTGAATTTCGTAATTCTCTGTTTTTGTGACAATACTCACAAGAATCCAACGCTTGTTGGATAAAATCATTTTTCGATTTAACAATGAACAACGAAGAGCTTTTTGTTGTTGTTTTTTTATAACTCGAAGTTAATAATTGAACCGTTTCGTATTAATAATCATTAAACGATGAGCATCAATTAATCTAATAACGATTTACAATACAATTTAACATTATTACAGTAATTGTGAAAAAATCACTTACACAATAAAATAATGTACATGCTAATCTTATACGATCGTGGTTAGTTGCATTTTTTTTGTTCGTTCTTCGTCCCATCTCTTTTTGTTCTGTTACAAATTCCTTTCATGACGTTATTGACTAGAGCACGACGGTGGTATGAGTTCTCGTTTTTCTCTCTCGTTATTTTTATTTTTATTTTTTATTTCTACTATCTTTCCAATTTTGCAAGCTTCTGATTAACTCTCTCCTGAGTAACCTTTGCACGTAATTTTGCTATCGTGCTCCCTGACATCGAACCAGGTACTTTGAAAATGCTCTGAAACAAAATATTCGTGGATAAACGTGAGGTCGCTTTATCGAAGAACTTTTGATTGAAAATTATGCTTTTCTTACCTGCATAAAATCATGACATTGCAAAACAATGCTGTCCTTCGTAATATCTTTGAAACATTCAGCCAATAACGAAAAATCTTGGCACGAAATTAAATTTTCTTTATTCCTTTTTATCAGTGTTAGTGCAACACGGAATATTATTTTATTTCCTTCGTAAAATAGGCAGTCCCATATTCGCAAAGTAGTCTGTAATATTAATTGAAATTATTTGTAACAATAATATTCGAATCATTACGATCATTGTTATTGGATGAAAATTGTGACTAAATTCTCGCCAATTCATAAGCATTTTCAAGGATATTAAGCAATTATTATTTTTTATTTAAAAATATTGCTCACTTCTATTGGTAATACTTCGGCGAACAAACAAACAAACCATTTGGTTGTTATTACTGCCCATGGTAGACCTAAATCTGTCACGTGTTGGTAAACATCCGGCATTTTTAATCTGAAATAATGGACTTGGTTATAAAACGAAAATTCAATTGATTTGTTATGAAACTATGTGAAATAATGGACTTTACCGGACCAGCTCAGCAAGTACGTCAATGTCGGTAAGCAAACCATCCATCGTTGGTGTATAATACTCTGGTAATATTTTTTCAATCAACATTTTCAACAGCCAAAACGCTGTTTCTTCGCTCTTTGTGACTAACAATAATAATCCTGCAATGTAGTTCAGTCCCTGAGAATATAAAACCATGTTAAAACGTCAAATTATTGATAACTTGTATTCTTATTAATGTATTACTTTGTTGAACAATTACGCATGATGTCAAAGCAATGAAGCATTGACTAAGCATTTTTTTTCATTTGTACACTTAGTTGTTCGTTATTTACATGTTTATCAATTTTTTTGCAAAACTATGATGAAATTATGGAGTAAATTTTGATGTACAAAGATTCTCACTTGACAATAGCCAACAGTTTCGTTTTGATGAGCAAAAGCTAGTAGAATATTGTAAAGTTGATGCTGATGATTTTCTGTATTATTGAAGAATATGTTATCGGGAAAGGTCCTTGGTAAATCCGTTTTAATAATGTCTGCGACCTGGCAGTTGTGCGGACCTTCTAATAATCTCTGATACAGATTGGGTGAAGCGTTTTTCAGTTCTTCCCCACCACTAACGGCTAACCATACCTTTTAATTGAAATGTCAATTGGATTTAAAAAAGTAGAATGATAATATTAACTTAACAAGTACATTATGGAGTAACAAATGGAGGAGAAATCATTTATTGTAAATCTTTGATGATGAATAATGTTGAAAATTGGAGCTGAATGTTAAATATTTCAATTATAAAACATTTTTCCATTGAATTTGTTGATTTTTATGAAGATTAATGGAGACCACCGTAACAAACATTCATAAACAATTCACTTTTTGAGTAATTTTGAAAAATTAGTCAGAAATAGTATTATGCAAGTTTAATGATAGTGAAAGTTTACTTACCATGCCTCTATGCTCCCCTGGAATGCCTTTACGTACATAACGCTTGATGGTTAAACTTCGTTGTAATGATTTACCTTCACCAATTATTTCAGCCCATTTTTTGGCTCTTTTTGCCAAAACTTTCAAGTAATCTGACATAAAATCCTCATAGGTCTCGTAGTCAAAATTACGTGGCCTCTCAAATCCATACTCGTCGACATTGCTAATTGATCAAATGCAAATTAGTTAGTATATTGATTGGCAAAAGTGGTGAAAAAGAATTAAATGTCAAAGTGGACACTGATTAACAGCCTCAATCAGAATGACAGGGAAATACACATTTTCGTATTACCTCACGACTGTCAGAAAATTGCCATTTCGATAAACAATAATGTTTTATGATGAATTATAATAAATTTTTCATTTTATGAACAAATCACAAGATTGGAAGTGAATATTGGAATGCGATAGAGCAGCCGATTCTTCTATTTGACATCAGAACATCGAACAATAGAACATAACTGTCAAATGTTTACGAGCATAACCTCGATAACAATCGCAAAACAATTGGTCAGCTGTTGAGTTGAAAGAAGTCGTTTTTTGCCCAGGTAAGATAACACTGCTCGAGTGTAGGATTTGAAAGTAATTGAAAAATTGATTCAAGTGCGATATTTGTGAGACTTTTTGTTTAAATTTTGGTGATTGTACGTACCTAAAGCATGAGCTGGCCATACCCTATGTGGGAGGATCGGTGTCATTTACGAGAAACACGCCTTCCGTGCTTTCTATTCTCGGTTAACTGCATTCGAGTGTGTATCGAATGGAATTTGATACAAGGACTGTTTTTCTTATTTCGCGATATTATGAGTGCGTCTCCGTGATGTAAAAAGCACGCGAGATAACACTCAACAAAAATCGTATTTATCGAACATAAACGTAGAACGATGTGTGAGTGAAATTTGACTCTCTACTCTTTCTTTTTCGTTCCGCAATCGTTTCTGCAAGTTCTCACTGCTTGCGTGTATGCAAACTTCTATGAAGTTGGCCGGGCACTTTGCTTTGATGGATTTTTTATTGGACCTAATGGGAAAATTGAACCGATGAATCATAGTAGCACAAACCATCAATTTGTTCTATAATAAAGTTTTATTCTGTTGGTGCTGTTAATTGATGAACCATCACGTAGGCGTTGAACCTAATACTTTTAAAAGTGGATATTGTTATTTTGTAAATGCGAAAAAAACCGCGCAAAGTGCTATTGTATTCAATAGTTGTATCGCTGGACCCCCATGATAGATGCACAGTCATTGGCGCTCGAAGCAGACGACACGGAATGGTCATTGCTCCTGTCAAATACAATGGATTTCGCCTGCTTGTCCGATTAAATGCAAAAAAAACAGTAGAAACATGCCCATGATTGCTGTTTTTCGTTATTCACCTAAAACAAAATTGTCTCAATAACGCATTTTATTAAAAAATTGTCGATCAAGTAAACGCTTTTGATTGCCGTGTTCATTACCATCAGTCGGTTTTCTCGACTGAACATCCCCAATATCATCCTCTGCATCTTCATTCGCCTTCCCCACCGGTTTCTGAATCTTCGAGTTCTGTAAATTTAGTCGGATGTTGACACTTTTCGGAAAACTCAAAATCGAATAAATGATTAAAGAGTTCTTTTTTTTGAAGTTTTCTCATCAAATTCCATTCGAACAGAAAACTACCGCTATTTGCAACGTTTTCTAATCGATATTCACGATGATCTGCTTTCATCTAATTATAACATTCAAAATTTACGTATTACGATTATCAGGAATAAATAATTGATTTATTAGCGTCGGAATTGAATGACTCGGGGAACTCGTGTAACAATTGTTTTTTGACATCGATTTTCAAACCGAATTTCATTTATTTGCCTGCTATTGAACTGTTCAGTAAATTTCATTTTGTGCTACACATTGTTGTAAGAAATGTTTATCTTCTAGTTCACATAAAGTGTGACGATTGGTCATCATAAATTATTGTAACTGCAAGTTTATCGAATTTATAATTAACGAAAGTTGGTTCATTGATGCCACGTTGTTAAAGTTTAAATTCGATTCCGGAGCTACAAAAAGTGGTGAAAATGATTTCGGAAATCCAATATAAAATCAGCGAAAAAGCTTCTATTTTTCTTATTAACCGTAGAAATGGAAAAAAAAAATCCCTGCAACGATGCAAACTTCGATAATACGATTTCGTATTTTGTTAAAAAAAAAAAATCCATTAAAATCAGAATGACATATAATATTACGTCGATTTAATAGCGATTAAAAAATGAAATATCGTTACATTCGTAAACTGTTTTCATTTTTTTTTTTCACAAATCAGATTTGAACAATTTCCGAGATCGTGATGCTCTGTACTTAAATACAAAAATAAAGTCAATATCTCCATTTATGAATGATTCATTAAGTATAACTAGAGCAAAGAACTTTATCTCGATAGTGCATTATTTTGAGGAGTTGATTATTTTTTTATTTTCTTCGTTCGGATTTTTTACTGCTTTTGCTTCTCGAATCTCTTGATTCTTTTCTATCTTTTCGATCTTTTCCATGGCTTCGTTCGCTGCTCGACATTTTTTCTGGTCGAGATTTTCGCTTTTCCGTCTTCACCTTCGACGAAGATTTGGCAGGTTTTTTCTTCTTTTTCTTTTTCCCTTTTCGATCTCCTCCCGACGATGACGAATCTGGATGACCAAAAGAAAATAATGTAAATATCACTCAAAATAGAAGAAATAAATATTCAAAATGTAAAACTGCATTTGCTGGTTCCAGGACAAATTTGTCGTTCATTTTTCCAGGTACGAAAAAAAATGGAATAGACATTTCAAACGTTTTGATTTTACCATACGAATTATGTACAATTCTCAAATAATTTCGACATTTGCTGAAACACACAATTACGAGATTTGAAAACTTACCAGAACTGTCGGACGATGATTCAGAGCTGGAGGACGACGATGAAGATTCCGACGAACTGGAACTCGAGGACGATGGTTTGACAGCCTCTTTTATAACCGGTGAAACAACGGCCGGCTTTGGCCGCGATTTTAAATGCTCGCGCAAATCATCCCTAAGAAAAAGGAAAATATTAAAATTAATGAGAAAATAAGTTATAAATCTTTTGGGACAAAAATTGCAGATTATAATTTCTACTGATGTTTCGGTCGTGGTTCGTGATTTAGAAAAAATATAAAACTTACGTGAGTCCACCCAATCCGATGGATGTGAAAAAGTTAATTGCGAATCTTGTATTTTTAGGATCGTCTCGTGGAAATAAGCCGTCGAAAGCTTCTTGCAAAGTCCTGGAAAAATAATTATACGATTTTTTCAAGTAAACAATTATTTAAGTCAAAAATAGGATATTTCGGAATTGTTTTGTTCTACTAACACATCTTTGACGCGTTGATTAAGCTTCGACAAGCCCATGTATTCGGAGAGTTCTTGGAATAGAATCTTGATGAATATTCTGCTTGAGCTGGTGGTATCTTCTTCGTTCAATTTGATGCAACTGAGAACCTCCCATGAAATCGAATCAGTGAACAATAAATGAGCGAAGAATTTCGACACGTTTCTCAATTTGTTCGTGTCCAAACGATGGATCGTGTCGTACGAGTCTCTGAAGATTTGCTCAAAGGGTGTGACGTAAATTTTGTTTATGGAGCAGAAACGCTGGAAAATATAAATTTAATCAAATCAAATTTATAAAAAATGTAAGAAAATAGTAAATAAAAGAAGTAAAATGCAATGAGATACTTACGCCAGCGAGTAATCCGAAGAATTTCTCGTAAGTTCTCATTTCCGCGCAGCAATCGAGAAACATATGACAGAGTTCAATCTCTTGTCCAGGTTTGAGTTGCATTTTCATTAACTTGTGAGCGCATTCCTCAAAATCAAGAGACGAATGAATGGTCAGATAAATTGTTCTCCGAAGTGCCGTCAGATTGGTTTCGGTGTTATCAACAATAACGCCTTCCTTAGCTTCCGTTTCCTCGTCGCTGCTTTCCTCGCCGGAGCTATCACCGTCTTCGTCGTTGCCCTCGCTCTCCGATCCGCTGTTATCGGTGTCTAATATTTCTTTGCTCAACTGTTTATATTTTTCTTCGTTGGCTACATATTCGGGATCAAATTTGAAAACGTTCAAAATATCCTGGGAGTCCATTGTCTCGTCCAAAGTGATGAGATGCGTGTATTGTTGGTCCTCCTCGACGAGATCGAGCTCTTCGCTCACAGCTGGATGATCCTTGAAACCGTCTTTACGAATTTGGAACATCACCTCGATCATGTATTGTACTCGTTTGTCCAATTGACCTTCGTGGAGTATGTTCCTAAGCATCTCAAAAATAGCCTCGATTCCCTTCCTCGACATCTCCGTAAGTTTCATGCCACATTCCTTGAGAAAAGATATCGCAACCTCGATGGAATCGTCGGTTGGTGTCTCGACCAACAGCGTCAAAAATTCTAGAGCTAGAATCTCGTGAGCCACGCGCTGATTCACCAGATGCGCTATAAAAGTTCCCGATGAGATACACAGCTTCTTGTTGCTGCGACGAAATCCTCTACGAAATTGAATCACCAGCCTCTTCAGTAACAATTCTCCGATATTTGGGAACTGAAAATTGAGTAAGATTCCATTTATGTTCAATGAAAGAGACGAAAATGAATAATTAACAAATATTTGTACAAATTATTGAAATTTTTCGATTTCCAAGATCGAAAGGTAAGAGCCATATTTACCTTGGAATTAACAACAGCCGTAAGAGCAGCATAAACAGGGGTAAAAGTGGGACTGGCAGCTTGTGCTTGAATGATGGATCTAGCCAATAATCCTCTCCCCCTGACGATATTTTCTCTCAACAGTTCTCTCGTAATGAGTCCAATGTTGCTCGTGTTGACTTTGTTAATGTGTCCGTGAATGGATTTTTTTAAAGCTTCCCAAGCGATTCTCTGAAAAGCAGCGCCCGACTTGTCTGTAATGTCGGCTTGCATGAGCCGCAATTTAGCTGGTGGAATATACGCTCCTCCGGTCTTGGACGTCAAAAGATCGACGGTACGTTTTTGCGACCGTGGTATTTTTTCTGGATCTGCCCGTGTTTCGTCAGCAACATTTTTCTTATGGTCTTTGGAGGAAGTATTTTCGTTCCTTCTGTTCCGTTTGCGATTGTCGTCGCCGTAGAATCGCTCACCAACGAATTCCGCATCGGAATCATGGTCACGTTTGCGTCTTGTGTCAAAATCCCTTGGCTCGTTGTCCCAATATCGGCGCATCATGGTTTGATTGCCGTCGTTGTAGTCGCGCCTGGAGGAATAACGATCGTCAGATCGACGATTCGAACGTTATTACCCGTTTTCGACGGGTGGAAAACGGTGGTGAATATTATTTCAGATCCACAACAATCTTTAGTTCACTATTATAAGAACAGTTCACAAGCAACGTTGATTCACCTGCTGGCTTTTTATCGGTTACTTCGATCCTACGGTATGTCGATACCGGCCGACGATGTACATGTGCAAAAAATAAATTGTACCACTGACTGTCAAAACTGATGCGTTTTATTTTTCGAACGGAAGGTGACGCTAGGCGTCGTGGCGCTACTGTCTAATTCTATAATTTTTAATTCCACTTTTATATTATCACTTTGCAATCATTGGTGTCGATTCTTTTTTCCGGCAGAAATCCGGAACATCGGTTTTGGCCTTTTTTTGTCCAATTTTATCGCCATTCGTGGCTGACACCGGAAGCTTGTTTTTTTATTTTCAATAAATCTCCGATTTTAATCAAAAATGAACCAAGTGGCGGCAGCACGTGCCATGTTTAAATAATTGAAAGCTTGTACACATGGTGCACGCTGACATAACCTTCAGGAGACGTTTAATTAGTGTTTTTCACTTACAAACCTTAAAAATCAGGAAACAGTATCTCTGAACCGGGGTTAAGTTATTGAATCGGAAAAATGGCCAGCAGAGAAATGAACAAATTGAAGCTGTCAAAAAGTATTTTGGAAATGAAGGTAATCATGTGAGGTTAGAACGTCATGTTGACGATATGCAACTTAGAAAAACACCAAGATTTCATAAACAATTTTGTTGATACGATGACGACTTTCAGTTCATGAAAAGGACGAAGGAAAAAGTGGAAAAACAACTTTATCAGGAAGAAGGTGAAGAATACTTTGGGAGCGCACTGACGACACGCATGAAAAACGAATCGTAAGAAAACTCCAATTTTCAAAAATGTTCTCTACATTTAAGAAATCATCCTGAAATAAATGGGAAATCTTCAGTTTGCATTGAAAATTCGTGTAATGAAGTATTTTGACGTTTTAGTGGCAGATTCATTATCGAACCAAGTTTTGCATTGTGCGAACAGTTGCGCGACGGTCGTGTGAGTTATCAAGGTATGAATCCTGAAATAGAAAAACTAATGGAATTAGAAGAAAGTGCGAGGCAGGCGAAGACTCAACCAAAACGAGAGGCGGACGTTTCGGACGAACAAATGGCTAAACGCTGGAAATCTTCCGAAGTAACAACCATGGCAAACAGATTCAAAACTAAAAGACAAAGAAGACAAAATTTCCAGAAGGAAAAAGTCATTGAAAATGGAACAATGGAAGGAAAACGTAAATTCCTGAAACCCAAGGATTGACTAGATTATATTTCTAGTTTTTCAAATTATCATTTAGACATTCGTAAGAATAAATATTTAGTTTAAGACGATAACAATTTCAAGTTTTACAAATAAACGTGTATATATTTCTTGTCATGAGTGAGAATAAGAAAAATAAATTTCTTGTTTACTTTCGATTTTTTGTCTTCATATTTTTATTCATCTGGAAAGCCCTTCGTGTGAGGCTCACGGAGCAATTTTCATTTTCCATTAAAAATTAAGTGTTGCAGTGTTTTTCACATTTTCCTGAAATTTTTCTCTATTCAAATCAATACTTTTATTTTTGTCTCGTTCAGAAAATCTCATGAATGACGTGGAAAAACTGGCTCGTCAACTCCTACGAAAAATTGATTTTCAAAGTCGGTAAAAAAATCACTAATTTCGAAACTGCGCTATTTTAGATTACCAACTGTTTGGTCGATAAAATGTATGGGGGGAGGTACATCGTCGTGTGGTGTGTATTGAGCTTAAGGTTTGAGGTAGCTCAACGCAACGAAGAAAGAAAGAGAGGAAAGAGGAATGAGAGGGAGAGAGAGAGAAAGAGAGAGGTCCCACGCATCGTGCGTGGCTTCTATCAAGAGTCGGTCGTTTCTTGCGCATCTTACGCGTTTTCCCGAAGGAAAATGGCTCCCATCTGTCACTCGTTCGTAAAAGTCTAATTCATAAAAGGGAAAACCTCAGCAATAAATTCCCACCAATCGGTTGTTGATTAGCGTTAAACAACGAAGAAACGAAGTAATGTGCGTGGAATTACATAATACGAGATTGTGATTAGTGAGCGTTGTTGAACGACGCGATAGGGTGTTTGAGCTTTGCGCGAGCGAGAGGGGGAAGGGGGAGCGAGCAAAGCGCAAAGTGAATTCTCGTTGGTGCCATGAAAAGTTTTAGCGAGTGAAAAATACTGTTTACAGTAGTTCATACGTCGAAAAAACGAATGAGGACCATAATTATAGCTTTACAATTAGAAAAACTAAAAGAAGGAATATCGTTGGAACGGGGATTGTATTGTTAGGACGCCTGACATCGAACTTGCCGAATAAACGCCGTGTTTGACAATTTCTTTGAGTGGATACGGGGGAGATCGTTTAATCGACCGACCAAGACGCACGCACATTCAACTTTTTGTCATTCGAGTCTCCACAACGTAAGGATTTTAAACGAATTGTTATTTCTTTTTACATTTTTCACCAAACAGTCCGAATATCGAACGATATTTTTTTAAATTAAAGAACAAAAAAATTATATTACACTTTTATTTACGTTTTTTTTTTTCATTTTTTCATTCTCAGAACAGCAGCATGGGTTCCAGTCAACAATTCTCCCTCAGATGGAACAATTACCTCAAACACATTACTTGCGCCTTCGACTCTTTGCGCTCCGACGAAGACCTCGTCGACGTCACTCTCAGTTGTGAGGGAAAACGCATCAGAGCCCACAAAATGTTGCTTTCTGCATGTAGCACATATTTCCGAGATTTGTTCAAGGTAAGATTCTCATTCAGCTGCTTTAGATTTTTTTTTTTTAGACATTAAAGTTCAGAGGAATGCAACAAAATTCTTCTATGTTTCTAGGATCCAAAAATTAAATCTGCAAAAAAAATTAATACGATCTCATAAATTGATGAAAAAATTGATGAAAACACAATTTTCCTCGTGTCCCATCAATAAAAACTTCCATATCATTTTTTATGCTCCATTTAAAATAATAAAATATATTTATGGAGCCCTGAGAGCTTACATTTTGTTGGAAGCATTAAATAAAAGTTCTTGTAGTTATAACCATTGAAAAAATAAATGAATAAATAGTTTCCAATATTGATGATTAAGGAAATTTGATTTTCCTGCTAAAAAAGTATTTTTCGATATACTTTGTAATTCATGCAATAGAGATGTAAAAATATAATACATCAGAAAAATGTAGAGAAAGGTGTTTCAATGAATTGGGTTACTTTTTTCAGGAAAATCCTTGTCAACATCCTGTTATAATATTCCGTAATGTAAAATTCGATGATCTCGCGGCACTGGTTGACTTCATGTACCAAGGGGAAGTTAACGTCGTACAAGAGCAGTTGGCAAGTTTTTTGACGACTGCAGAATTATTGGCGGTACAAGGACTGACTGACGGCACTGGAAAGGACAGCGATAGTATAGTTGAGGTAGGCACAAGTTTTTTTAAATAAAAAATGATGAACAATGTGGTTAAAATGAACGATGAAGAAATTCGAAAATAAGAAAAATTGCAAGAATTTTCAAAAGAAAATAAACAAAGACTCGAATTTTCGATTAGTTTTTGTCGAACGTGAGGAAAGATTCGATTTTGCTCAGATCCTCATTTGACATTGGTTGTTTATTTGAAAAATCAGGATGACGTGGAAATTCCAAACGAACCGGAAGTACAACTACAAAATGCAGCCGGCAAACCAATGACGAACAGCAAAGGCAACAAATCCCCTTCGTCCCCCTTGCCCTTCCAATCGGTTGATGTACAGGCGGAAGCAACGCCACCCACGAAGCGACGAAAATGTCGTGAGAATCGTGGTCACAACGCCGAAAAAGCACAGCGTGAAAACAACGCAAATACGACAAAGGACAGCGAAAAAACGACAGATAATGAGGCAAACGCTTCGGGTTCCGATCCCGTCGAAATAATTCCAATAATGCCGAACTTCAAACTTGAAATGCCCGAGTACATGGAACAAGATGGCAGTAGTTGTAGTTACGAGGAACAGAACGCTGGTGACAATTCAATTAACAAATTGGTTGCTGACGAAACAACCTCGAATACGCTTGAACAGGAACAGAAACTAGACATCAGCCAGACATTCTATTCGGTTAATCAGACGGACGTGCTCGAAGGAAAACGTGCATCGACGGATCTTGGTAAGATTACATTTGTTTTTTTTCATCATTTTTCATTTTATAATCATTCGATCTCAATATTTCCGAAATTCTCTTGTCCCAAGCCTATTAATTCACAGATTTTTCACCTGAAAATCATTATTATTTTTTCCTCATTATTCCTGAAACTCAGAAAAACTGCCTCCCCCTTGGCGATTGATACGCGAGCCGATCAATGGCCAAGCGGCCACCCAACCAAGTCCTGACCTCACTCGAGGCTACTTAACTTTGTGATCGTCGGAGTCATATCTTCATATTTCAATATTTGATATCAGTCCGTTTGAATAATGGATTTCCTAACATGATAATAAATCCTTGACTCGTAGTAACGTAAAAACTCCGTTTTAGACTCAAACATTTCGAGCCATAGTGGGTCCTACGTTTTCCAACGCAATTTTATTCATTTTTTACAGTTTTTCGATGATTAAACTACTATTTCGACAATAGATACAAAATTTTTTGGTCTTACACGGTCCATAGGATATTTATAAATGTATAAATAATATAAAAAGAGTAATTATTCGTGAAGTTCACAGATTCCACATTTTTCAGACCTTCTGTCAGTGAACTGGGGTTTAGTTTCGTTCTGTTCGGAGTTTTAAAGAAATTATTTAAAAAATCACTATTTTCATGTTTTTAAGTGATTTTCCAATTTCTGTTTTTGAAAGAGAGTAGCAAACTCCAGCCTCTACATTTTGAGGGGTTATTACAAATAGAAATATTTTCCTGCCTCGAAATATCATGTGAACGAAAATATTGCAGAAAACTAAGTGTCGAAAGTTATAATTGGAGTGATAATTAAGTATAAATGTGTTTTTTTTCTTTACAGGACATCTTTTATCGAAGCCAGGAACATCGGGAGAGAGGCTAGGGCAGGAAGCAGCACAGGGTGAGTGACGACTGAATTTCTTTAAAAAGCAATAGTTGCCAGTTGCAGATCGACGAGTTTTTATAAAAAGTATGAAAATTTCTGCAGATTGATTATTTTCGTTCAATTAAAAAAAGCTTTTATTTGATGAGCGGCGTTCTGCAGCTGGCAAAACAATTTTGTACCCAATAACTGCACAAACATAATCGTACGTGAACGTAGAAGGGAGTAGAAATGTTTCTGGTAATTTGAGAGTTGAAAAAAAAAGGTTTTTCTTTACACGTTGTTTCTCTTTCTCGCTTGCCACACTATTTTTTGGTTTTACACTCGAGGAAAGTTGGTGCACGTTGGGTACAGAAACGAAAAAGATTATTTCTCCGTGAAAAAAGAATAAAAGATCGAGGATAATGGAGGAAAAACGATTCTCCTCGAATCCTTCAAGGCTTTCGTAAGCTTCGTGACCTTGACAAGCCGACGTTTTGCGGGAAATGTTTTTTTTCTCTAAATTTTTAGTTTATCTTCACTACAAAAACGACGAGGAAACTCATCTATTTAGAAAAGTACTTACTTACTTACTTTTTTTTTGTATTTTTATTTTCATTTTTTTTTTTTTCAAATTTCTTCAATTTAATCTTATAACAGCGCAGTAGCCTGCGCAGCTTTTGCATTATTCATACACCGCATACGAATAATAACTATCTGCGAGAAATTGGGTGAAAGGTGGCAAATAATTATTATTAACAATTTTCAAGTGTCAAATTGTGATGCACAAAAAATATGAAAATTTGAGGTTTCCTCTCGAGGATGATACTTGATTCGAGAATTTTGTGAGCTCAAGAAGAAAGAACAAAAAAAAAACCAATTACTTTTATTATTATCTCTATTGATTGACCGAATTTTGACGATTAAAAAAATTATCAAATTTCTTAAATGCCTTTTTTTCATGTATCTTTCCACTTCGGCTCCCAAAATTTTCCTTAACGAATTCATGAATGTGAGAATGTGCTGGATACATCAAGGTGATTCTTTCTTTTGTACAAAAACAACGATAATCAATGAAAAAAATACTCTTCTCTTTCCACTGATTGTTGAAGATGCATTTTTTTTTAGTGTAAAGCGTGCATGGTTTTTTTTTCTATAAATTTTGGATGTCAACGTTGCGGTATACAGAGGCACTCGGGTGTAGGTTGAGCTGTAGTTATTAGTAAGCATTGCCAAGTGCTGTATGTGTGCCGACAATCATCTATGTTCTTTTTACAACTTTGAAACTTTGATAGAGTCCCTACTATGTTTTTTTTTTTCACTTAAAACTTCTTTTTCTCGATTTTTTCTTATTTTTTTCTCAAATTATTATTTTTCTGTATAAAAAATATATTAATATATTGATATATATTAATATTTATATATTTAACCTAACATTTGAGCCTGGACTCCAAACTGAATAAGAAAGAAAAGAAAAAAAAATTACAAATTTTTATTTTCCACGTTTTTTGTAGCTGGAAATTCGCTACGATCGATTATGCCAATTAGAAAAGTTTTATAACGAGTCCTCGTTTATCGAGGATTCGATTTAGGGCTGGTGGCGGGTGATTGTGCGGTGGCGGCCCTGGTTTTCATAGCATCGAATTTTTTTTTTTTTTCAATTATTATTTTCTTATTATTTAATTTAATGATTTTCCGGCATGGTAAAAAACACGATCTGTCATACTTTCCAGCCAAACGATAACTCTCCATCGTACAACCATTTTTAATTGTAAATCATTTGCAAAAAAATCTTCAATGCAGATTACTTGATAATCCGTAGGTAAGTAATGAGTTAACAAAAATCAAAACAAAACAAAATGACAAACAAAACTGGTGAGTTCCAGTGATTAAAAACGAAAAAGCATGAACTCTGTTGTTCTTTACCAATGACGAGAAAATAAACGAAACAGAACGTTTTTAAATATCGATACAAAAGTACGAGGCCTGAATCTAGCGGAAAGAAACCGATGGACCTAAAACTGTAAACCGAATCCAATTTCGGAAATTGCACTGCGAACCATATATTAAGGGTTTAATGACAGCCATTAAATATGCACACTTATAATAATTTCTATATTACGTACACATGCTTTTTTTTTTCTCTCGTTTGTTCTTAATGTGAAAAAAAAACAAAACAAAACAAATAACCGAAAAGAAAAACAAAAAAATTGCGTCGACGAAGCAGAAATCGTGAAAAAACGATGGACAGAGAAAAATATCGAAAAACATTGATCGCCGAGCCTCGCCATTGACGGAATCTGAAAATCTCGACTACGATCTATCGAGAAAGAAGAAAAACCAAAAATTCTCACGTTTTGCCAACGTAAAGGAAAGTTAATTCCTGAAATAGAAAAACACACTAAATTGTTTGATAATCGGATTACGGATAGTGGACAAATCTTGAGACGCAAGATTCTTCGCACGAGGAGCACAGAACGAAGATTTCAGAGACAACGAGAATTCCACGTCGTCGAAAAGATTCGTCGGAGGAAAGAAAACAAATTATGCTGTTGGAACAAAAAAAAACTCTAGTGAAATGAAAAATCGTTGAAAATTCAAAAAAAAAACAGAGAGACGATTTAAAAAAATAGGAAACTAAACGAGGAGTAAGAATTGTCAAAAATAATAGGCGATCACATTGAACTAGCACCTGGCAATGCTAAATTGTGGGTATTGGTCGCTCGTTTTACTTCTTATTCTCTTTTCAAATTTCATTTATTTTTTTATTTTTTTATTTTTTTTTCAAACTTTGTTTAGACTGGCTTACGGCTACGGGGTTGGTGCTGGGAAATGGTCACACACAGATGAAAATTCTATGAAAAAAAAACAACTAAAAAAAAAAAAATATTAAAAAAAATTAGAAAAATAAAGAAACAACAAGTACAACACACAAAAAACGTTACTAATGGTTGCCTCGAATTGCATGTGCACATAAGAAAATTGTAAGATATGACTAACCGAAGATTGTGGACAATTTTCTTCAGGAGGAATAACGTACGTTTCTGGTCAACCCCATAGTCTCAGCAAAGCAAATGGTCATGGAAAAGTATGTGTACACTGCAAGAGACGAGGAATACTTACGTCACGTGGCAAGCTCAGACAGACACGCTTCAAATGTTGGGCCTGCAATACCTGTTTGTGTCGGTGGCCTTGTTTCGCTGAATTTCACGAACTTCGAGCAATACCTCACATTCCACCTCCATAGCACCAACCTCATCAAAAACCCATGCCGTATTACTTTTTTTTCAAAGAGAACAACAAGAAAGAAAGAAAAAAACGAACGGACTAAACAAACCCAAACAAACAACGAACCACTAAACCGATAGCCACGAAACAAATCAATTACGCGATTCTAAAGTTACGAACAATATGAATGTTTAGGTGGTGTTATTATCGATAAATGAAAAATTCTACAATTTTCTAAATTACGTGATCTGCTGTGCAGATTATTCTGAGATAATACCTTGAATATTTTTGTACTGAAAAGTACTTATCGTGATCAATGCTCAAAAATACTCATGTATTCTATACATTTATTATTATTATTATTATGATTATTATTATTATTATTATTCGAAGGTGCATAGAAATCAGGCTTGTCACCAACTGTAGCAAACTTTTGAAATGACTTATTTCGTTATTGGTGAATTTGATTATTTTCTCCTCGCAATCACTCTTTTGCTCTATAATTTACTTGGAAATCCTAAAAATTTGTTGGTTCTTTCTTCCTGGATGTTTTTTAACTCAATTTTTTGGTTTTTTTTACACCAGATGATTTTTTAATTCAATGGAAACCGTAGAAGAATGAATTTTCGATGAATAAAAAAAGAAAATAGAGTCGAATATTCAAACAGTCAACGCTGTTGTAGGTTTTTTGTGATAAACAAGATGTTTCTTTTATTTCGATACTAAAATGGGCGATAAATTTATCGATTCGAAATTTTCAAGCGATCGTGAGTCCGATGGAGAAATAAAATGATTCATTTTATTGAAAAAATGAAAAAGTCATGGAAAATATTTGCTCGATTTTGGAATGACCGCTTGCAAAAAATATTTGTTGGAATTGTTGTAGGCTATTCGCAGTCTTTTGTTCCTATGAGGGACATACCGATAAAACAGAATCTCGAAAAATGTGTGTGAAGACACACTGACACGTTATTTGCGTGTATAATAACGATAGAAAAATCTCCCGTTGCAATATTAGATCGATAGTAAGAATTGGAACGAAAAAAACTTGACGTTCTCGAAATACTCAATTATGACATTATTTCATTTTCCTCGTTGTATTTAGTTGATTTTAACAAGTACAAATATACATGAAAAAATACTCGTTTAAAGTATCACTGCGACAGACAAACTGCGATAATTCGTTGCGTTTACCTCGCGAGATAATTCAACGTATTATTAATTTTATTGCTCCTTTTTTTTACTTAAGCACAGACTGAGGATCGAAGTATTTTTTGATTTTTTACGTTTGAGAGACGACTTGAGAAGCAAATTCCTGGGAGGGTTGGAAAAGAGTAATTAAAACAATTGTTTTTTATAATTACTGCTTTTTTTTTAATCGGTCATTTAGAAAGAATGTTGTTTGCCCTTTGAGTCGGAGCTCCAAAGGTTTAAAGTACGAACAAAAATGATTTTCTCTTAGGTCGCGAGAAAAACTCGTGGCGAGAAGGTCCGGAAATATTAAGACCCAAATATAGAGAATTACATTTTTATTTATAATTTTATATTGAAAAAGTACCGTCCAGGCATTTTTTAAAAATGATGAGAATCTCAATATTCGAGCCTGTATCGTGGGAATAATTTAATGCAACAATTTTTTCAAATTTTTGATACCATCTTTTTTACAATTGATATTTTTACAATTAATGTCAATGTTTTTACTGAAAAAACTGCATTCCCTAAATTTTTTTCATCAGTTCAATATTTTCGACATAAAATTAGTATTTTTAAAAAAATAAATTCATTTACATCTATTTGACAGATTAAAATAGAAAATGGAACCCTTTAACTCTTTTCCTCCGAAGCCGGCTTTTATTCTACTCAGGAGACAAATTTTCTAATCGACAATTTCACTGTGAAGCGCGACGGTGGCAAAAAGGAAAAAAAATGTGCCAGGCGTCTTGAAATTGATTTGGAATTCTCCCACGTGACCATTTTTAGCGACGTTTTAGAAAAACAACGTAGAGTCGTTCAGGCTTGAGAGTCATTCAGTTCTTTTTATTATTTTAATTTACAAACCGACAGGATAAAAAAAAAGAAGAATATCGAGTTTCATTTTGTTGCTCGAATCAATTGAAAGAATTTTGATGAAGCATCGCGATAATAAAATAAAACGAATGAATAAATAATTCAGTTGTTTTACTTCGCAATGGTTCAGGGAGTTTTGGTTACTTTTTTCCGGGATATTTGGGTCTTGAGTGCTTAACTTTGGTACATGAGGATATTGTTAATGATTTCTTGTTTTTTATTTATCATTGTATCGGGCTTTTTCCTATCCTATATTGTTTATAATTTGTTAATGATTTGTTGTACATACAGCTTTATTGACACTTGTTCACAATAACGAAACGATTAGAAGCGATAATTAGATAACTTTTTTTTTTTTCTTTCTATTGCGTTTTTATTACGAAGAATTTATAAACATAGAGTTGGTATTTTGTGTTTATTTGTAGAGAGTGGAGAGGATACCGGAGGCGTTACTTTTACCGATCACATCGAAGATTTCAGTACCTCGTTAAACGACGACTCCGAACAAAACTCCACCGATACAGAATTTAAGTTTCGTTGTAGAATCTGTTGGAAAGCTTTCAAGCATCCAACCTCGTTGATCCTTCACAAGCATTTGCATTCGGGACAAACTAGATGCCCCATTTGTCAACGAGTTTTCAGTCGTAGTTACGACATGAAAATTCATTTGTCACGTGTACACAAGTGCTCTCTTACCACTGACGATAAATTCAAGTTCGATAAATAATTCATAGGAACCCAGTGCTCTTCGAAGTCCAACGAGTTGTGCCATTAGAAAAAAAAAAAAAAAAAACAAAACTGAACGAAATAACTTTTTTCAACTTTTGCCTGTCACACTCGCAGCCACAGTGCGGATTTTTGTGATAAACTGTTTTTTGGAAACATTTGCGCAACAGCTGCGAACGAAATAGTCCATTTTTCAGCGATTATTTTTTCAATTAATCAATTTCCGGTCAATTATTTAAGTTTTTTATTCGTGAATTTTGATAGAAAATATATTTGAGCCAAGCTCAATGGATAAAATTAATGTAGGATAGGATTCAAGTATAAAACCTTCGTACTTGACTCATTGTCAATAAAAATGGATTTTTTTATTGTTCAATTACTCGGCGATTGTAAACGATCATTGTGATTTAATTATTGCTGTTATCAGCTGTTTCTCTATGCTCTCTGTTTCTTTCTACCTCGCTCTCTGCTTTGTTATTATACAAAAATTTCACCACCACCACCCCCCCCCCCTCCCATTAAATGTGCTTAATAAAAACACAAAATTTAAGTCAAGAAACTCAGTGTGGGAATGAGGATTAATTTCCTTCCTTCAATCGTACTTTTTTGTCTCGTAAAAATACTCTGTAGGTTCATGACGTTTGTATTTTTCTCGGAATCAGACCTTGGCAGGATTTCGAAATATTTTTCACTCTCGCTTTTAGTAATTTACAAATTTCCTTCGTTAAAGACGATTTAAAGGAATTTCGGTGCAAGTGACGAAACGTAACCGTTTTATTCAAATTTCTACAGCACGTGACTGTGATTTTCCAGAGGTTATATTTCTTTCGAAAGTTTCCATGAAATTTTCAACGATAGGCTTCTTTTTGAGAGTTACAAACAGGCCCAAATTTTCATCAAAGTTTCCTCTGCACTTTGAGTATTTTTACTCACGTTTCACTGTTTTATTATCTAAAAACGACGATTGCAGTTGCTCCATTAAACTCTTTACGATAAAGGGGAGTTATCGACTTTGTAGCTTGACGTAAAATATTAAAAATTCTTCGAAGCCACCCAATGAAGGAAAAAAAATCTCGATTTTCGTTCACCGTCAGGACCAACTGTCAGATTTGACTTCTTTTTTTTTAATCCGGATGCGTATGCACCTAAAAAGTACGATGGCTCGTTTAAGGAAGATTTTGAACCGTTCTGCAAATCTAAACTGTAAAAAAAAAACTTTCGTTTTAACCTTGCTAGAAAAAATGGCGGAAATGTTGGTGTTGCTTGAGGGGCTTACTGGGATTTTTTGAAATAAACTGTAAACAATAGGGAATTAAGGAATTTATAAAAATTGACGAAATTAGGTAGTTGAATAAATTTTGTTGGAGAATAACTGCTGAGAATAAACGGCGTTAGAATACAAATGAAAAAAATATAATGATCGAAGAAAAAATATATATTCAAAGAAAAAAAAAGAAGCAGGTAAATGAGCTTTTGTGTTTGAATGAGAAAAATGTTTGGATTGTGTGCGCAGAACCAAATAGCGATACGACTGTCGGGGATCCGCTACTGATAGCTTCCACTGCTCGTGCCAAACGAAGGTTGCGGACGCTTCACGATGAGCAAGGTCGTTGGGTCTGCGATGTTTGCGGAAAAACTTACAGTCGTAGCGATTCGCTAGTTCATCATCGCAGTATACACAGAGGCGTGACAACCTGCCCAATATGCAACCAAATTTTCAGTCGAATGTACGACATGAGAAGACATTTATTGCGTAAACATTAATATTATTCTCATTTGAATCCGAGTTCATCGAGTTTTTTCAAATGAATCTCAGAGCCCCGGAGATATTTGTTTGGTTACGAGACTGGGACTGTTTTGTTGTTGTTGTTGAGGTGATCAGTTGGCACGAGTGCGACAGAAATAACTGCGAAGTAGATACACATTTTTCTCGGAATTCCTCGATATTGAAGGAGGTTCGATCGTTTCTCATGCGTTCTAAATTCCAAGTTTAATTGTTGAAAATTCGTATGAATCTTCTTAACAATCATACTCAACTGTGGGTTAAATTTGAGGAAACTTAACCGTTTAGAAATCGAGTTATTAGTTGTAAAATATCGTCTTTTTTCGTGACTTCCCATAAGACCTCGTGTTAAAGTTTCGATTTCAAACACTGAATATCTCGATCACCAGACGGTGGAACCTTCTCTAATTTTTTACACATTATACTACGACGCTCAAGAAGATTCACGCAAAATTTCGAGAAATTATTTTGGAATAATTGTATTTCATCATTTTCCCGTTACTTTGTATATACTATTATGATTATGGCGATCGAACCTCGTCAAAGAAAAACGAAAGTGACACATTGTTTACTGACGAAACGAGAACAACGTGTAACCTTTATTTTCCTCGAAATATCAAGCCTTTCCGAGAAAAACGTTCAGTAGGATTATTATCGAGCGAACGACTGACAGAGATCACCTTAAAAAGTTCCTATGTAACGAACGTCCGTTCAAAATGATAAACAAGTGATTGTTTATTTATTTGAGATAATTGGCAGTGCAGAATAAAAACCGAATAAAATCTTTCATCGACGAAAAGCCTCATTTGTTAGGCAGGAATAATTTTTTTTTAATTCCTTGGTTAAGATTCGTCGTCAAGTTAATAAAAAATGGTGGAAATAAAAATCCAATTGGAGTTGCTTAACTGTTTGATTTATTGTCGGTATTATATATAATTTTTTTCTATTCAATAAAAACCAACGCATAATCAGACAATCGATCGATTTTTAGATTCCCTTATATTTATTTTTCTACATATACGACATGAAAAAAAAAAATGTCATCGTCTACGCCGTTCAAACTTTGTGAAATACTCTTCCGAACTCCCTGGCCTGTCGGTACTTAAAGAAAAAATAAATAAATACATTTAAACACAGGAAAAATCTGTTCGATTTGTACGACGAAAAAAAAAGCTCCTTTCTCCATGGTTTAAGGCTTCCTTGGGGCTGGTTTTTGGCATGACTCACAAAAATAGTTATTAATTTAACTTCGACGTATATCTCACACGATCTAAAGTTGGGAATTAGTCCTTCCTATTTTTTTTTTAATTCTATCAATCAATTACTGATGGATGTGCATATATAAATATAAATATAATGTGTTAGTTTACAAATGGAAATAAAAAGTTGATATCCTAAAGAAAAAAATAATAATAAAAAAAGATAAAAATTCGAAAAGGATTTTGATGAGCCTCTGTGTGTGAATGAGAAAACACTTTGGATTGTGTGCGCAGAATCAAGTAACGATACGCCTCTGCGGGATCCACTACTGATTACGAGCCAAGATCAGAAGAAGCGAAGACCGATGAAGATTCAAAATGCGAGGGGTCGATGGGTATGCGACGTTTGTGGGAAAACCTACAGTCGCCGCGACTCCCTTGCTTATCATCGTGGTATACACACGGGAAAAACGAGATGTCCAATTTGTCAACGAGTTTTCAGTCGAAGTTACGACATGAGATTACACTTACTTCGTATACACAGTCATCAATGAATTATACGTTGACCATGCGCGTTTATTCTATTAAAATATTGAAAAAAACTCCATTCTCAGTTTATACGGTTTTTATTTTTTTGTATTTCTCCTCGTCAAGCCTTTGTGCTGGACACGACATTGATTCCTGATATATTTAGGCCACATTTAGACACGAATGTGTGTGCGTGTGCTTCTATTTTTTTTTTTTTTTTTTATTTTTATTTTATTTACGTAATGCAATTTTTTTCATTCGGTTATCGAGAGGTTCCTTTTTCGAGAGGCTATTCATCGCTAATCTACTCAATAATACACTAGGTTGAATGTGTTTTTAAATCGTTCAATAGACCGATCGAACGTCGAAGGAAATTGGGATTTTTATACCAAATTTTCATATCGAGAAACTTTTGTCTTAGTTATTCATTTTTTGAACTTGAAATTCTCCTATTTTTTCAAAAGATTTATTCAAATTTCTGGAATAGCGTTTATTTTCAAAATATTTAAAAAAGGCAAGCTGGATAATGTATAGAAATATTATTTCCCGACTAATCGTCGTTTTTGGAAAATTGAACATTTTGAATCTTTTCATTCTCGTAACTTAGAAGCGAATTAAAATCCAAGGATTTAAGGACCTGGATGGCAAACATCGAAACAGTATTTCTTTCATGGCAATGAGGATAAAATTTATTCAGATGCTTTTAGTTCCAAATATTTCGGCTCCTAATGAAACTGACAAGTCATTTTTTCTGTTTTCTTTAAATCCAAGTTTCAACAATTCTTCGTAATGTGGCTGAATTACTGAAACGATTAAATTAAAATTAAGAAAACTGTCGGAATCCCAGCAGAGAATGTTGAAACGAGAAATTTTGATGAGGTGGAATTTTATCCCTTAAAACGTCGAAGTTTAGTCGATTTTCATGATTTTGTTTTTCTAAGGGTATGGAATGGATTAACAGGGTGTCTCATTTTAGACAATCCAGACAAACATCTTCGAAATTTGAAAATTTCTGAAAAAATGATTCAGTCAAGATTTGTCAGATTTGAAGGGGGTTGGCTGATGCGAAATTGACCTTGAAGGTGGACTTTTCTCAGAAATTGTCGAATCTCGAAGATATATAAATATAGAGACATAAAAATCGAAAGATTTTGCAGGGACTGTCCACCTCGATGGGTGAATTTTGAAGAGATTCGAGTAAACTGAGAGAATGGATTCTGGATTTATTCTGATATCTTGATTATTTTAAATCGATAAAGCTTCCGAAAAAATGGTGATAAGATCCAAAACGAAAACGTGTCCCCTTCGATGATATTCAAAATTTTGTCGAACATAAAAACAATTTTGACAACGCGAAACGTCACCCTTGTAAAGGTTTTTGTATTTCGATAAAGCTTATCAAATTCCGAGAGCTTTTATTGGACGAAAAAGAAGTCAAATAACTTAATGAACTTTTTAAAAATTGTTAATCGTTACCTCAAATAAAAATATTTCGGATAATAGATATTGAAATTGACAATTCTCTATTTTTTTTAAACTTCAAATGATTAGAAATGTCAAAGAAGCCATTTCTGCCAATTTTCGGTTTTCCTAACCCTTAGATTACAAGTTTGTAATTTCCCAAATATTTGAAAGCAAAATTCCTTGTAAACGAAAGCTAAACAAAAATCTTCCAAGCGAGAAAACAATTTAAAAAAAAATCAAACAAAACGTGTATTCGTTGACGAATGAAAAGAAAAAAAACACACACACAAGAAAAAATGTAAATTGAACGAAAGGAAAAAAAATTGCATTATTGTTCCGAATGTGATGCGAGGATACAGTGAAGAACGTATGTCGAAAAGTTTCCTTGATTTATCCGTACGACGCATATCCAAAAGAAAGCAAACAAACGAACGAAGTAAAAGAAGCAAAAAAACACTTGGCGGTTATTTCGAGTTGGCGTGAAAGGCAAAAGAAGACTCTACTGTTCTGTGGTTAAAGGCTTAGTTGGGGATGGTTTTTGGGTCTACTCACAATAATAGTTGATACAAATTTAACCTAGACGTAAACTTATGCAGAAAAAACAAACAAATGAATATATGTGAAATATAAAAAAATGCTGTTTTCTCTGTTCGTCGACTGTTCGTATAAAGCCTCGTGACATGTCGACGTAAACATGAAACGTGTAAACGCATTTATACGAATAGAATACGAACAGAGTTCTAAAATAATAATAAAAGCATAATAGTGATTAAAAAAAAAAAAAACATATATATCTAAAATTAGAAAAAAAATGAAGAAGAATAATGAGCTCTTGTGTGTGAATGGGAAAACACTTTGGATTGTGTGCGCAGAACCAAAATACGATACGTCTGTTGGGGATCCACTACTGATTACACCCAAAGTTGAGGCCAGGCGAAGGTCACGGACGATTCACGATGAGAGCGGTCGTTGGGTATGTGATGTTTGTGGAAAAACCTACAATCGCGGCGACTCCCTTGCTCATCATCGCAGTATACACAGAGGCGACACGATCTGCCCGATATGTCAAGCAGTCTTCACTCGCAAGTACACAATGCGATGTCACATGGTAAATGTGCATGGAGTCAAGTAAAAAAAAGAAGAGCTGCGAGATCTTCTTACCCGATAAAAACAAAAACAAAAACACTTAAAAACAAACAAAAAATACAGAAAAAGCCCCAACTTAGTACATTGCCATGGAATTGATCGATATAAATACGTACATATATATATATATATATATGTAAAACATATATATATTGCTATCAAAGAACACAAAAAGTAATAATTAACGAACAGAAAATCATTGTATACGCGGCAGATGTTCTAGATCAACGAAAAACGGGCTGCTTTCTAGAATTCTTCAAAGACGTGTACGAGGTCGTTTGAAGTACAATTCGTATTGGTGTGCACGAAAAAAAAAACAAAACAATTCTTTAACAAAAAAAACAAACAAAAAAACACAGAATAACGAAGTCAAGACAAAAATTTTGTCGAACAATCCAATTCGTACTGATGACTGGACGGTACAAACGAAATTTATTTATATATATATACATGCATATAAATATATATGTATATATTAAAATATTGTACAATAGATTCGATCTAGGAGCTCAAATGTAATCGCGCAAATATTGTACATTTACTTCTAATCCGAAGGGTTTTGTGATTGTTTCAATTTCGAATGCTAATATTTGTTTATGCTTTTTTTTTAAAGAACAAACCGGTTAAAGAATTTATTAGTACTTACGAAATAATTCGCTTCGACGGGCTTACGTTGCTGCCACTTTTGTACTTTTCGAAACAAACAAACAAAATCGATACTTTTTATTATTGTTGTTATTATGATTATTTTTTTATTTCTTTTTTTTCCTCCAAACGTCAGTATTGTCTCGAAAGCTTTTCGAGCCTCTTCACTCAATGTTCCCAAACATATACTTTTATTTCTTACTTAAAGAATCATTTATCGTTGTTGAACTTATACATCGAAGTTTTTTTTTTTTTTTTTTTTTTTTTTTTTTTTTTTTTTTTTTTTTTTATATCTTTACACGGTTCTGTATGGATGCGCGAATGTTCGAGTGCGTGGGAAGAATGGTTATGACTTTTTTAAAAGAGGGAATTCGCTTAATTCGGTAATTTTGTTAATTCTCATTCGTATTCGAAGCTTAGATATTTATTTGATTTTTATTTTTTTTGCCACTCTCTCTGTCTCTCTCTTTTTCTCGATGTATTTTGTTGGAAATGAGCATTTTTGTTTTTTAGTTTCAACAAAACTTTGACGAAAGTTCGCGAACTATTTAAATATACATATTTAAAATACATCGTATACGAGAAAGAATTTTTAGACACAAACGGCGCCGAAGTAATTTTAAAACGCGTTATTATTCTCCGTACTTTTGACACAATTGAATTTTTCATTATTTTCATCGAAATTGTGTCACGAAAGTTCGTTGGCTTATATATATGTGTGTTCATTCGCATACATATATATATACATATAAATATATAAATATAGATTTATGATAAAGGGTATGAATCAGTCACGAAATAAATTCGTAACGAGTGCGAAATAAATAAAATCGCGTGACTGACGCTTAGCCTTGAAGAGTCTTTTCGAACGACTCGATGACGAAAAACTTCGTATTGTAACATACGACGTAACATTATTGTAATTGTGAATAAACGAACAAAAAAATGCTTCTAGAAAAGTTTACATGGATTTCGAATTATTTCGACGAGAGCCGTTGTCCCTGGATAACGATTAAGATTTAATCAAGCGCAACAAATATCACGAGATGAAAATAAGATCGCGAAATATATTTAAGAGTAAGAAAAAAAACACCCCGTTTACAAAATCACCCACTGAAATAACGACAGGACATTTTTTTACGTAGTTTTATTGCAGCTCACATGTTTATAGTATTTTGCAGGACTACATGATTGTCGGTTCACTGTAATTGATACGTTGATTTGAGAAATATAAATAAAAACACGTAACGAGTGCCAAGTACGGTATTTTAGTGATAAAGTAAGCGCGACGTATTTTTAACGCTTGTGTTTTTGTTTTTTGTTCATTTTATTTATTTTCATTTTTATCGATTATTTTTAATTACCTGTTGTTCTATTATCGTTTTTTTTATTTATTATTATTTAAAAAATCGAAAATTTCACTCGTTGAATAAAAATACGAACACGAAATTACATAATCGATTACGAGTTTGCCGTTTGCATGAACACTAATTATTATAATATAACATTGTTTGCGTGTACAGAGAGAGAACGAACATTTCAGGATTTTTCAACGACCTTTTCGTCGATCCGAGTAAAGAATTGTTTCAATTTTATTTGATTTTTTTTTTATCATAATTTTTTTGCATGGATCAACAAAATTGTTGGACGACACTGACATGTTTGTTTTTCTCATTTTGTTTTTATTTTATTTCGTACACGATTATGCATATTTTCGAATTAAATGCCAGCCAAGAACCCGCCCAAAAGTTTGTGTAGCATGATCGCTAAAAAATAATATGAAGTTTTTAAAGAAAAAAAAAAAAAAACAGAAGAAAAACTGTGTGAGCGTGTGTGTCGTCGTTTTTTTTTTTTCATTCCATTTATTTTTACGTTCTCATTTTCTCCACTCTTCTTGTTTCTATGAATTTCTTAGACTCTCGATGTTGTTTTTATTCATTGTGACGCTGTCTCTACACTAGATTTTCTATCCAAAGAGAAAAAAATTAACGAAAAACAATAAAAACAGTGTGTGATGTGCGAGTGGTGACGCGGAGTGAGTGAAATTTTGTTTCAATATTAATATTTCTATACGTCCGTATGGATATATATATTTTTGTGTTTTTTTTTCTGAAAGTAGGAGGATTACGAATTTTTAGGTTGCTACTGTGTTATTAGACAGGAAGAGACGACAGTAAAAATAAAAAGTGACCAAATGATGCCAGGGAGAGAGAGAAAGAGAAAGACGTCCTGAGATTTTGCTCAAAAAGTCTCTCCCTCTGTCTCTCTCTTTCTCTCATTCTCAGTCTGTCACTTTTGCTTCTCTGTCGTACTCGTGTTTAGAGGAAAAAAAAAAGTAATGAAAAAAAAGATCGTACACACACAGTGAGAGGCAAAAAGAAAAAGAGAAGGAAACGAAAAAAAATGAAAAATCTGCATGATTGTTTATTTGATTTAGATTCACGTACATTGGTCATCGAACAACCGTCGCATTCGTGCAAACTCTGCGGTAAATCATTTTGGAATCGGGACTCAATGTATAAACACATGAACATGCATAAGGGAACGACACAGTGTCCCGTATGCCACAAAGTGCTCAGCCGTACGACGCACATGAAGCGTCATTTAAAGAACCGTCACGGCTGGTTGGGATTCGGAAGTTTAACGACAGATAACCTTCGCAATCCGAGCCAATTAATGAGCAATGTAACAGGGGCTACGCCAACGACAACAACGACGAGCGGCGCAACGACAACAGTTGCCGCCCAACAGACCAACACAAACAATACAACATCGTCGAGCGTCGATCCGAGCGCCCCAACGTTTACAACGATACGGATTAGGGAGAGCAGCGTCGAGAGAATCACCTCTAGTCCTATTCCTTAGTGTGAATTAACAGCCAAAGAAAAGATAATCATTTAAACGCGATTAACAAACAAACAACACGTCAACGCAAGTACTAATAATATTACAAAAAAGATTTACGCCGTATTGAATCTTGCCTGACTTTTTTTCTCAGTCAAACTGAAAACGAAAGCTAAAGAAAAAAAAAACAAAACGATTTATTTACACTAAAGTAATGGAAAAAAAAGAAAACCAACTTGTCGCACTAGTCATTCGTACGCATATGTATATAAGTACCAAAAAATTATGACTATATATAATTCTATATGAATGTTTGTGTGCGTGTGCGTGTGTGTGTGAGTGTGTGTATATATACATTAAATAGGGAATCGGTGTATTGTGTTACACAAAGAGAAAAAAAACGATATGCCACAACACACCACGAAAATTTGCCACACTTCGCAAACAGACTTTTTTTTTGGGTTTGTTATTATCTTTGTTGTTTTTGTTTTTACTTTATTTTTATTTTTTTTGCCCTTTCACGTCAACCAAAGACAACGCGATTGATGAAGAGCGATATCGTTTATCTAGTCACTTTATTTCTCGGTACTTAATTTAGTCTAAAGAGGAATGTGCATTTTTCAAACACCAAAAAACAATAATTTCATACTTTCGTTGTTGTTTTTCTAATTTTTTTATTTACAAATATCGGTTATCGATGACTTTTATGATTTGGAAAGTTAGCTCGAATCGAGGAGGTCGTACTAGTCGCGGGGAAACTGACGAACTCGATTGACAGTGATTCAATCACTCGGAGAGCCTTAGTTGCAATTTATTGTGGTTTTTTTTTCGTTAGATTTTTTTTTTCATATTGATACAATATTTTTGACTGGGATCTTCGATTTGGATGCTTTTTCATTGATCCAACTCCTAGGGACCGGGATTAAAAATCGATAGAACGGATTTTTGTTTGTAGTGGTAAAGTGAGATGAAATATTTACGATCGAGAAACTTCTCGATCAATCTTGCCAAATTTTTAGCTAAATAAATGGACTTTGTTTTCAAAGTCTTGAGAAAAACACATTCAACTTCGAATGAAATCACATTACGACTATGATATTTTAACGTATACTCAATTAATATTATTGTATAATTCCTATGAGCTCACAAACTTGCCAAAAACACAAAAAAAACATATATTTTTTTTTCTATTCATTCGCTTAGGCAAAGTTATAATTTTCTCTGCAAGAGGAAGTTAAACAGAAAAAAACTCGTGAAATTGTTTCCTTTTTATTTTCACGTTATCGCCATTTGTTTGTTGCCATTTGATTTGATTATTTTTCTTTGTTTATTATTTTTTAAACAACGAAGCTCGGAAAGATCGTAGCAAAAAAAAGCGATCCTCCGAGTTTAATATTACGTGCAATTTTCATTTAAGAGAGAACGTGGCAATCGACAGACTAATTCTTTTTTTTTTTACTCTGTCTCGATCGTAGCATGAATCCCTTATTATTCGCTTTACGTGTGTGAAAAAGCAACAAAAAAATGAATAAAAAATAAAAATCACCAAAGCCTAGCTCGTATTTCGATATTAAGATATATTTGTTTGGTGTAAATTTCATTTGGGTACCAGTGAATTTAATAAAAACAACAAACAAGAATAACAAACGTAGCCAAGCGAGAGAACTACGAAAAAATATAATTCACAGCGTTTCGATCGATCTACCAAAATATATTAATAAATATACACATTTATTTATAGAGCGAAAGATTTTTTTCTAGTTATAATTTTCTCAGCAAAAACATATTATTATTATTTTTTTTGACGAAGATGCCTACCGATTTATCGTTTCATGCGGTTTGAGAACGTGTACAAAAGAAATATAACCATATTTCGTCACTTGTGTATGAACCCTGGGCTGATAGAACACGCAATGTTATTTTGTTATTAAAAGAAAAAAACGAAAAGAAAAAAAAGGTCGAGAAAAACCCAAACGAATGTGCACATTCCTCGAAAAATAAACAAAACACGATACAGAATAAGTACAAGATTGCCAATTATTAGTTTAATATCGATACCAACAACAACAACACAAAAAAAACACATATTTCTTTAGGTAATTATTTATGAAAAGAAAGAAATGAACATGATGATAAATCTATATAATATATGGTATTACGTAACCCTATGTTCGGCTTATATAGCAGGCAAATAATGTAAGTGAACATCTGTGTGAATAAAGTTTTAAAATTTTAATTAATCGTCTACGTCAAAAAGAGAAAAACAAACAAACTTTGATCCTTTCCTTTGTTGGCATCGAACGAAATTTTCGCGTTCATTCGAAACTCTTTTTTTTTTCTTCTTTCAACCTTGCACTTTGAAGTTTCAGCTGTTGCGAACATCATTCACGTTATTGATCGTTGAAAAGCAAAATAAATACGAAATAAAATGGATTCAAATGGTCTTAGAATAAGGTGATGGTAGATTTTAAGACTCACATAACCTCGAAATAACTTTCTAACTTTCAACGCTGACAAAAATGTATTATGAAAAATTCTCATGTGTCTTTATATATATATATGTTTATATTAATATTCATATATATGTATATTCTCTCATATTTTATGTCGAATCGCATGATTTCGTGAGCATTGTTCATCGGCACATCGCTCTGCACGACTTTAAAGAAATACACAAGATTACGATATCCTCGATGCCATTAATATCTCGTTCGATTTTGTAGAATTGTGTATAAAATAAATGGGAGTCTTGGAAATTTGAAGAAAAAAAAGTGATCGATGTATCGATTTTCTCATGAAAATACGATTTCGGAAATGAAACAATAAAAATTGACTCTCCATTGACTGCGAAATGGAAACGAAGCGAAAGTTAGGCCACTAGGGATATCGTAATTTTCCAAAGAACCAAAAACACCAATCGCTAAATCCTCTTAAGTGATAAAATCATGAATATTAAAATAGAAAAAAATGATACGAAGCCAGAGAGATTTTTTCGAATCAATAAAAATGCGAGCAAAGATAAAATTTAAAAAACATATTTAAAAAAAACCAGGTTAAATCCCCGAGAAATTAAGACAAAAGAAAAATTGCACGAATTATAAAAAAATTGATTTTTTTGTGTATTCCGAAATGTGCCAATATCCGCTGGATTATTCGACACGAAAAAAGTGTGTCGTTCGATCACAGAGCCAAAAAATATTTTCAAATCCCATGACATTTGATTCATTAGAAAATATTTAGAAGTCACAGATTTATTTGTTTTTCTTTTACTTTTTGTTGCCATAATTTTTCTTTCGTTTACTTTCGTTTGTTCATTTGGTTCTATTTTATTTTTTGTAATGAGGAATCGGGGTCACACGAGGCTGTTGATGTGTTGCAGGGGGGGTGGGACGAAAACGGAAGCATGTTGGCGATACAACTGGTCAGGTGGTGATGCAGGGTCCAGGGCGTTTTTCGTGCAGTATCTGCGGAAGTGTTTACAAGCACCTAGCTTCGCTGACCCAGCACCTCGAAGTGCATCGCAACCAGACAACCTGCATCCTATGTCACACCACGCTCAGTCGTAGAACCGACCTCCGTCGTCATATGCGATTAAAACATAACATGCAATGGCAAAAGACGATCCAGAGGCACCGAACTCCCAAAAAAGAATTGAATTCTTAAAGCGAGAGACCTACCGAGAAAGCTTCGTCAACAGACGCGCGGACAATGTGAGATATTGGAGAAAGAGAGAAAGAGAGAGACAGAGAGGGAGAGAGAGAGAGAGAGAGAGAAAGAGAGAGGAAAGAAAAAAACACAAAAAAACAAATATAAGCCGAGAAAAATTGAAAAAAATGCGAAGATGGAAAAAGGGTCGCGACGTTAGCGCAGCCACGTTGAAAATTTGTTCGCAATTTCCTCATATTAACGCTTCTCACACATTCAAACCTTGATAAACGATTTAAAAATAAAGATGAGAAAAAAAAATGAACAAAAACGAAAAAAAACACACACACACACAAAAAAAAAGGTACTTAATTAGCACGTGCTCACACGAAACACTATTTTAGAAAACACAACAATTTTCAAACCGAAGAAATTCAACCCAAACAAAAACCAGCAGATAAAAAGTTGTCGACCCATGAGAACGAAAAAAAAAACAAAGAAAACAAAAAAAACTTGAAATTAATAGTGAGCTTCAGCATATTTTTATGAGATAACTTATAGATATGAATATACGCTCGTAATGTTGAAAGATCATCGTAAATATTGTTGTTCATATATAAATATATTTTGTTTTTTTATTTTTTCCTCTCTTTTTTTTTTGTATTACGTTGTAAAAGGCCACTATTGATTTTCATGCCTAGTAATCGATGTATATCATGTACTGTATAGTTAGGTCGAATGAAATACGTACACGAAGGCGATACGTAAAAACAATGTAGAAACGTAACAAGAGAAAAAAAAAGTGAAAGGAAAAAAAAATCCAAAACAACAACAATCGAAACGAAAAGTAGCTGCACATATTCTAGTCATGGGGTCCTACAGTATTTTGCAATATATTGACACTCGCGAATGTCGTTTTTCCGACGACGTTCCATGACATTTAATTCGTTACCGTTATCATTGCGAAATACGATTTATAATTATGTAAGAATGACGATTCTTGTATACATACATGTATGATGAATATGACTGTATATACATGAAAAAAAAAGAAAAAACAAAAAAATGAAAAAATAAGATACTTATAACAGCAGGAATTTGACGCAGAATCTCTTAGTCCGTCCATGCAGTGCAAAAGAATGGAAAAAAACACACATAAATAAACCCTTAACAGGAATGACATTCGTCTCCATAATTGCACGTTACTCTGCGGTCATTGACGTTAGCAGCCGAAAGGTTTCATGAGAATGTAACTTTTTTTCAAAAAATTCTCCATCTACGATCTTTTTTCTTACGTTTTTCATATGAATTTCCATTCGTTTGTATCATTATAATGTTTATCATGATTTTTCTCACGATCCATTTTTCATTACGTTTCAATTTCGCCCCAGATTTGTACACGGTTCGATTCATTCGCTTTGGAATTAATGTCGTCAGACCAAGTTCGTGTAATCGTTTTTATGATGAAAAATACATTGTATTTCGGCTCCAAAGTGCGTCACAGACTTGTCAAAAGCGAAATTTGTATACGACGAGCGATAGAAGACCCTTTAGAGTTATGTATGTACACGGGATAATAGTTCTCATTACAGAGCGACTACGACTGCTTAATTCACGAATTACAAATCGAGGGTAGAGCCCCGTTAGAAGTTTGAAGAAAAAACAAAAGAAAACAAAAGAGAAAAAAAAGCTTGATACGTTTTTAAGCAGATAAAATGATATTGTTTGGCCGGTTGAACACGATTTGTTCCAAGTGTAAATTACTGGTGAAGATTTAACCTTAAAAGCAAATGGATCATTGATCGTTATTCGTATTGTGAGAAAAGGTAGAGGCTAGTGGCTCTGTCTCGAAGCCTCGTATTCGTTGATCGGTTAAGTAAATACGAAAGAAAAAAAAAACGATTTGTTTTATTAATTAATCGCAATCGTGAAATTCCGAGAACTGGTTGAAAATCATTCTGAAATCTCACGTACCCACGACTGCTTTAATTAAATATTACAAACTATTATTTCAGTGCAAACAAGCATTTTTCTACAAGCAAAATGTTTCTCTCGAACGGCCACGAGTGGCTCTACCTTTGCGTCACGCACAGTGTCGAATGCGAGTACAAATTCCTATTTTCAGACCAAAAAGTGAAACAAAAGAGCAAGGAAAATGTTACGATTTTATAAAACGTAATTAATTTACAAAAAAATGCATTTCTTCAGCAAGAGAAACGCGGATGGAAACTCGTTCGAGGCAAAAATGTATTTTAGAAAGTTATGGATATTGTATGTACCATGAAATATATATATATAAATATATATATATGATGAGAAAATTCAAGTACAACATATAGAAGAAAGGAGAGAAAAAAAAGAGCCGCGCTTCGCTTTGTTTCAGCAGTGTCAATAAAATAATGTCAATGTGGTAAAAATATTGTTTTCTTGTTTTTCAACGAAACATCATTCGCAATGGATTCTTTATATTTCTACCTCAATTATAAAATGTATGGTCGCAGCAATGGCATTCGGTTTACGGTTTAAGTCTCCGAAATCTCCGAATATCTATGAAATATTTATTTGTAATTGTGTAAGCAAAGCGAGAAGAAAAAAAAACAAAATTATTGAAACACACACATTCCCCGGTACAATTTGAGACGTAAATTTGTAGACTCTGCGAACCACCAACTCAACGTCGAGTTCCCCAAAGTCGAACGTCTTAACAACGAACATCTGGACCAAATGTACCAGCCGCCAGGTGGATATCGCCCTCCGAGCTTGTGCTGCAGACGATGCGGCGTTACGTTCACAACGCAACATGCTCTTCTCAGACACATCGCCTCGAAACATGAATCGACACCGGACGACGCTGCGTATTGTGAAATTTGCCAACGGCCTTTCAAAACCAAATGGAGCTTGGCTACGCACAATAGCAGATATCATAGATCGTAAATGATATTGGTTTGTTGTATTTTTTGTAAATTTTACTTTGTCCTTTTGACCGATTTTGCTATCATCCTATCAAACAAGTTTTTTATTTTAAGATTTTCCTCATAAAATCACGTTGTAGTGGTTTTTTCTTTCTTTTCAACTCTACGATTAAATGAAAGAGAGCCATTTTTGACTGGAACATGAAACGATGAATAAATATTCAGGAAAATGTATAAAAACTCATATTTCAGATGTTTGGCAAACATTTGTTGTGTTTTTAGACTTTTTGCCTCAGCAAAAATGTCCAATGGCACTTTTTTGTAGACACTAACGTTGTCTCGAAAATTGATGCTCTATTTTGTTTCAATTTTTAACAAAAAGCTGAATTTTTTAGCATTTTTTCACCGAAGCAGCATTATTAATATGAATTTTTTACGCTAACAATGACATTTGTAAAGAGTATTCAACCGGACACAATTTAGAGTGAAATTGTTGTCGTTTACTGGAATTTCATTCAAGGTTTTGTTTCAATAAATTGATAAACTTTTTCAATCTCAGTGGAAAAACGTTCGTGACGAATGTACGCAAATGTTGGTAAGTTAATAGACAAGTCTATTGTGTTCCTTGGATTAATTTTGTTTTATTGCATTAACTTGCGTTCGTTCGAATAAGTATATAATAATTCGTGACTTTAAATATTATTTATGTGACTCTTGACAAATGATGATTAAATTTAAAATAAAAAAAGAGAATAAGCCTTGAAAATTTAAGCTTCATCGTGAAAACCTTGTAGTCTATAATTAAATTATTTTATTATTATATTCAGTGAGATACAAATTTACTCGCGTTGGATTCGAGCTATTTAACCATTTAATGCGTTCACCCAGAATGTCAACAATCCCGAAACGACGAAACGCTTCGTTCCATCCTTCCATCTTCTTCTTCCGTTGTCCCTCATTCAAATTTCATATTATCTTTAAGTCGGCGAGGAATGTTGTACTAGAGTCCACCTCGGAGCGCTAGCACCAAGTGAAGTACCGAGCCTCCTTGAACTTTGTAGTCTTGAGCCGTTTTCTCGTCGTTCCTGAGTTCACCAACAAAAGGTAAAGTAAATTATCAAATTAAATCTTCATTCGAAAATATCGCTTCAAATAGATTTCCACCCATCGTTGCTTTGCTTCAGCAAATTTTTTTTTATTATGACTGAGAACTAAGTTTCGGGAAAGTTTCACTCTTGAAAGTTGTAGGAGGACTAATCCAGATCCTCAAGGCAATTTTTCGGTCTGTCAAATAACGCGAACATTTGCGTCACATTTGTTCACAATTTTCCAGAGATTCCCAATCACACGGAATGGTTTATTTATTGAAAAAAAAATATATTAACATTTGAAGAAAAATCGATTTTAAAAAACGGGTATTTCGGCTGAGCAAAATAAAAATACAATATATTTTATTGATAGTTGCAAAAAATGCTTAAAAAAAGCATTTCGTGAAAAATAATAAATGGTAATTAACAACGACAGAGTTTGACTATTGTTGCATTGAATTCGATGTTTTTCAGGTTTAATAATTTTGAGGTTATCCGTTGTGCGTTTGAATCGGAATTGGTGAAATGACATATATTCCAATACTCATAAATAAAGGATGGCGGATTAATTCTAAAGACTGTATAGAAAATACATCTTTTTTTTGGAAAATATTTCCCACTTGTACGTTACATTTTTTTTACCCTGTAGAAAAGAGACTCAAAAATATTAAGGTTATGTCGTACGACACTTTTTTCAAGCTAGTAATTTTGATTGTCCTCGAAAAATCAGTTGAAATTTGGTAAAATAGCGAGGTTCGAGGTCGGACCGATGATAAGTTTTATTGGAATGCATTTACTCACATTTGTTTACCGGAGAAAATTAATCTCTGTTGTTGCGGCGGAATTCCCTCCTTTTCTTCGACCCTTTCTTTAATCCTCTCTACTTTGTCTGTAGGCTCAATGTCAATCTCAATCTATCAAAGTACCAGGAGGAAATTCAATGATATAGCAAATTTAATTTTCACACATATACATACACGAAAAATGCCGGCTTATTCTCAAACACTTTTCGATCATCACGATACTTGCCTCTTTACCCGTCAGCGTCTGAAAAATAGAATAAACCAACCAATTAATTTGATAAATGACTCAATTTTTCGACGTTCTAATTAACAGAGTCGTAGCTGTCAAAATTACTTACCTTCACTTTGATCAACATCTTTGTACAATTTTTGGTTAATATTTAGACTAATTGCACACCGACGACGAGCTGTCGAATTTGGGACGCACGATTTCCAAGTTGCCTCAATTTCCGCGAATTACATATTATACATAGACATTTTCGTCAGCTTGAGCCGTGCACTAGCGCCATCTGTTCAGCAATAGTGTTAAGTTCTCGCAGTATTTCCAGTCGGTGCACATGCATTCCACGATTTAAATTTTCCGATGCAATTTCAATATCTCCCCTGCGTTAGCCCCCTCAAGTTAAGTAAATTAATTTTTTTAATAAAACACTTTTCTAATATTTTATGAAATCATAATCTTTGTAAAGTTCCAAAATGAAGGAAAAAAATGAAGGAACTTGATGGATCGAAACTTCTGTGAGTGTTCCATAAAGTTTTTAATTTCATAAAAGTCATTTGTATTCAAAACTGCAATTACAAACAAGATGGATTTCTTATTGGACGAGGAAAACGTAGTTTTGTTGATTGTCAATAATAAATAGTCAATAGCAGAAAAAAGTATAAATTTTAATGAACTTGGAGCGTTGAAAATAATAATTCCAATAATGGAAGGGTTTGAAGAATACTTTGATGAATTTTAACTAAATTTGAAGCGGGTAAGTATCCGGGTAAATGCACTATAGTTAAAATAAAATAAAAAATAGCTATTACGAATGAATTATGAGTTTATTGCATCGGTACAAAATAAAATAGTGAATTATCGATACATAGAAAATCTTATTAGCTAGAGAAGTGAATGAATAGCGATGAATCTGTACATTGAGCTGAGGAAATATTTGTTGAAAAACATGATTTTGAGGATCCACGAGATTTTATCCCATTTTCAATTTTTCCTCTTGGGCGAGCAACTGACTCTTGATTTTTTGCAAAAGTTCTTTTTTCACAGAGTCCGGAACAAGGCTTCTCGCTCTGCTTGTAACCATTGACAGCAATGTGTCGTATGTAACGTCATGACCGTTTTCTTTGATCAATTCTTTGCAAATGATCTTCACTTGATCTCGCCATCCACACTCGACGAGTCTTCGACGCAGCAATTCTTTGAGTCTACAATTTGTGTGAAAATAAAAATAATAAAAGTCGAAGTTTGGTGAGACAGTTTTTCGTGGCTTTTTTTTTCGTATTTGACAGACTCACCCGTCGCGATCGCCGACCATCACTAACCGCTGATGAGGTGCAGTCTTCATTGATTATTTTTTTATTATAAACAATTTAGTATCAACAGTTTACGACGTACGAATCAATTTTTCTGTCAACTACAACGTATTTTTCTTCTTGATGCCGCGAGTCCAGGCAAAAACAGCTGATCGTATTGATCGGTAAGGACAAAAATTACCTTATCGACGACAAGATTGTGACGCTCGTAGCGCCGCGGTTCTGAACTATTCCGCACTCTACTCAATCAACTCTACAACTTCGAATCATTAAAAAATCACAAGTAAATGTTTTTGGAAAAACGACTAATTCTATTGTGAGGCGGAACTATTTCGTTAACTTTAAAATGTCACCATAGTTGGCTACATTTTATCGAATTGTTTTTTTAAATTTATTAAAAAATGTATTAAAATCGTAACCAATTTCTGTGTTTCTATCGATTCAATCAACACCGCGAATCCTTAGTTCGCTGTCTGATTGTAAGATGGCACGAAACGTGCTGCAAATTTTTTGCGAGGACACAGATTCACGCGGGTCGATAACCGCGATCGCACCGTTTCCGCTGAGTCGAGAGCTTCGGAAATTCGCCACCACGAGTTTCCCATCTGCACTTGTCGCCACAGTCATGGTCTCGACAGTCTTTGTCTTGGCGGTTTTTGAACTAACGAACTTTTCTTCATTCCTTTGTTTTCCGGTCCTTCATAACCTTCTATTATTGTAACGTTCGTGTGAGTGACCAGTATTTTCGGTCGTGTATTACCCTGAACACTACATTCGGCGGGAACAAGGGCAATCGGCAGTTGTACTTCGCAGTCAGTTAATTTTCATTGTTAGCAGCGTCTGATAAGATCGTGTCCGTTTTGCGAATAAAGTTTCACATCGTTTAATTCCGAAGGTCGTGAATCATTTTATCGATTGTTTTCAATTCGCAAGTGTTTTCCAAATTTTCGTATTTACTTTATTGAAACATAAACAAAGGGTAATTCGTGTGTAACGCGGGTATAAAATGTCAGTGAATACAACATTGTTAACGAAGAAAAAGATACAAGTGTCGGCGATCCTGAAGATGCAGCGTCTATAAATTACTAAAAACAAAGAGAGGTGCAAGAAGAAAGCAGGTATTTATGATATTTTTTGAGATTCGATCTTCGTCCCATCGATCTTCAGAACTTGTTGTAATTTCGCGGCAATTGCGTCCTCAGTTTTTTCCAACAAATCGTCGTTCGTCGATTTGGTTAAGCATTTTGCAGATTCTAGAATCTCGGTTGTCTGACTCGTTATTTCGTTCCACGCGTAATCGATGTCTTCTCGTTTACAATAACGGCTGCACACCACGAAGCGAATTAATAATTTTTCCCTAAACTTCGCAACTATTACATAAATGTGTTTTCGGGCCATCAGACGTTCGACCAACTGTTTCGTCAAACTGTTGTCCCCCTAGATCAAAAAATTACGAAGAAAATGAATGAAATCGTAAATTGGCGGGATTAGGAATAGATATTAATGTTAAAGTAATAATGACCTTGATTCTAAAGCAAACAAGAGCCATGGTCGGTTGGGCTACAATCTCGAATCTTTCGTCCGCTCTCACCAGTTCCTCAAACATTTTAGCGAGTTGGATCGAGTCTCTTATGTGTTTTTGCAGACCCTCGACCCCGTAAAGACGCATTACGAACCAAAGTTTCAAAGCACGGAAACGACGGCCCAAAGGAATTTGCCAATGCTATAAAATCGCAATTGAAACAAATCAATTAAATCGATCGGGATCGAAATTTTGGGGGTTAAGACAGTTGATTTTTTTTTCTTTTTTTTACCCTGTAATCTGGTGCGAGTCCTTGATTGTCGTGAGCTAAATAAATTCGATCGACGTTGAAGGCGTCTATCAGCCATCTTGAATCTTTTACCCTGCGTAAATAAAACCGTTATTTTTCGAATGTTCCAAGTTTTTCATCGTGGAAATTTAACATTTTATTAGAACGGTGCAATTTTTGTAATTCAAGGACGATTTCGAATCCATAAAAAGTAAAGAAAATCAAAATCAGAAATCCAAACTTTAAAGTTACAAGTGTCACATTTTTCAATACAGTACGACAAAAAATTAAAAAATGAATATTAATATTTCGATTTCAATATTTTTTTGTAAGTTTTATTGTCGACTGTTCCGTTTTATTTTTTCATCGTACTTTTTCCCATGATATTCTATCAAACATAATTTTTCCAAAATTCCACGTACCACATTGCTGAACAATCAAAGTTGACGAGAAGCCATTTGTGAAGGTTGAAGTTGAAAGAATCGGCGTAATGAACTCCAGCCATGAGATATTGATATTCAGGACACACGAAGGCTGCGCCTAACGTTCCGGAAGAAAAATATTGTTAATTGGAATTTAATAATACGACGATTCTCATACGTACGTAGTATAAATTTTCATGCGATTCCTCTCTTTCGCTCTCTTGGTTTTTCTTTTTTTTTTTCTTTTAATTATTGACTTGGTAATAATAATTTACCTGCGTATGCAGCGTCGATGTGAAGCCACAAATGATGATCGTTGCAAACAGGTCCGAGTTCCGTTAAATCGTCGAAAGCACAAGTTCCCGTAGTTCCTAGAGTCGCAACCACGTAACATGGGATAAGACCATTTTTCTTGTCATTTTCAATCGCTTCTAGCAACGTCGAACCGCGTAGACTACAATTTTCATCGGTTGGTAATAATCTCATGGGCATAGAACCCAATAATCCAGCTTTTTCGACCGATGAATTCGACTGATCTATAAAAATATCATCACGTTTTCAATTGATTTATTAATCCATTCATTTTTCGTTGGAAATTCGTTATTAATTAACCAGTGTTTTTTGACACATCATCTCAATTTTTTCATCGGTTTTTTTCATTCTCGAGATTCTCATTCATTAATTAAAAATTGAATTAAAGTAATTAATTTTTTCAGAATCAATTAATTGAAAAAAAAGAATTAATTTATTAGAATTTCGAAAATCTTAAAAACCGAGAAAAAAATTGAGGGCATGTTTCAAAAAATATTGATTCATTAGAAGCGAATTGACAACGAAAAATTCAAGAGACGATTTCTACCAAATAATCGATTGGATCTCATTTACTGAAGAAAAGTCTTAAAAAAATGTCAAAAAATGTTCGATTCATTGATTTCGTTGCACAATTCAAGCGAAGCAAGTATTGGCTAGAAAACACTCGATCAAAAATTCGAGACCAAACGTATTAGGCCAAAAAAAAGTGACGAATCGATTAGTTTCATTTTCAAATAATTTTTTCCACTCTTCAAAGTTCCCTGTTTCAAGAATCTACATTGAATGCCCCTTCAAATATAACAAACACCTAGAACCATAACTGAACATTCAAAAAGCAAAAAAAAAGAAGATTTTTCTCAAAAAACAGTCCCGACTCGAATAATTTAATTTACCGGAAGTGTAAGCAACAAGTTTCGATTTAATGTCATTCTCGTCCATTTCTGGATGTAATTTTTTAATACGGCGCGTTGTTCGTTCCTTGGCGGCTAAGAGTCCAATGAAGGTCGCTTCACTTGCGGATCCCTAAAGGATAATAAAAAAAAAATCCGTTATTTTCAAATAGACGATGATATGAAATATCTTCTAATGAATAAATTTGAATAGTTTTGAATTAATTTCAAAACCTGTTGTATTATTATTATTATTATTATTATTATTATTTTATTGCTTTACCTGAATAACTCCGCCACCTGGGCCTTCCTCACAACTTAAAAATTCTTTTGGCAATCCAATTATTTTGCCGACCCAATTCATCGTTATAACCTCGAGCTCGGTACAAGCTGGCGATGCGATCCACGAAAATCCCACAGAGCCTATGGCCGAACTTAACATTTCACCGACTAAAGCTGGATACGAATTTGCGGTTGGATAATATGCGTGAAAATGTGGAGAATTCCAATGCGTTATCTGATTGTATTGAAGAAATTTAATTTGTTAATAATTATGGTGAAAATTGAGGTAGTCCTTCATCGGGGCGTTCATGAATTTAAATTCACGTCCATTTCTTAGTTTGATTGGAAATTAATAAATAAAAAAGTGGGCGAAAGAATTTAGCTTCAGGTTGACAATTATTGGTGCCCACGAGCTTGACTTTTTTCTTCATTCAAATAACTCGGGTTTTCGAAATGGTTTGGCACTTTTTTTTCTGCTCACTCGTCATTCTAAAAATATTCCATGCCTTGGAATCTCAAATTAATGCATATGAATGGCTAAAAGTCAGTCAACTATTTATAAACGAATTTAATTCACACCTGATTCGAAATTCCATTTTTTTCGGTAAAATTATGCTTTTAATAATTAATCGTCTTTCTTTTATTATTTTATTAATTAATTGTTGACGTTTCTATTTGACTTTTTCTACGACCCAGAACAACAAATTTGTAGACATAATCGATTACACAGAATATAATTGACAAAGTCCATTAAAAACATTCAGTAAGAAAAATTTACTTTTATTCATAAATACTTAATCAATTTTTAATCGTTCGTATGAATTATTGCATTCGTTGAGAATAAATTTGTAAGAATGAAATATTTTCAGAATAATTAGCGTTCACTGGGGAAAAAGAATAAGTGCCAACAACACTAAAACACAGTTAGTTCAATGGTTATTCAAACGAGAGAAAATGCCGAGATTTTCATGGAACATTAATTGTTCTGATAAAGCCAAATCTTTTGACAGGCAATTTTATTTATTTATTTCCGATCATACTAACGGGTATGAGAATCAAAATTAAAAAACGTTTGAAAAATCTTTTTTTTCATGTCACTCGATGTATGCAAGACCTTGAGCTACATTGATTGCAATTATTCAGTCTTTGATTGGACTCTGCATTAAAAAGAAAAAAAGATTTTTCTGTGACATTTTTGATGCACATCTTTTAGTAAATATTAAATCTCGAATAAAAATATTTTTTTCCATGAACCCATAGGAGCAATAGATTTTTTTTCAATATTCCAATGAAATTTCACTTACTCCTGGCATTATAACTCTCTCAACGTCCTGAAGGACTTCTTGCCATGTTTCCGGTTTCTCCGGTGCCTGTTTAGGCACCAGTTGACTAAGATAACCAGGTTCGACGCTGGGCAAAACATCTCGATCCCGAATGCCCTCGTTCAATTCGACGATGTAATCGATCGTGGCTTTGCCAAAATCCGAAAATCCCTTGCTGTCCATTTTGAAGTTTTCTTCACCTAATTTTATCTTCCTTGACCGTAAAAATGAAGTTATTACACTTCACAAACTGGACACCAAAAGACACTTGAAACTTTTCCACATAACCACTTAATATGAATAAATTTAATGATAAATGAATCGAGTAATCGTTTAAAAAAAAAATTGGTATAAAATTTGAGCTGGTAAACTTTGTTTTTTAACGATATTGCGAATGTTTTTTTTAAGCGAATTTTACCGGAGACCAGTGAAATCTCCACTCTCCTCGTTGCTCGAAACTCGCGCTACTAAGAAGAGCCTGCGGACTTCACCAACATTTAAGACCTCCTGAACCGACGAAAAACTTTCACTGTTCGCTTTCTCCAGAATTATTCAAAAAATTGAGTTAGAGGTTCGCGTGTTCATTTCCATTATCCATCTGACACGCAACATCCATCACATCTTGCTTTCCGGCTCATTTTCTCATTTGATTCATTGATTTTTTTCGATGAGAAAAAAAAACAGGGTGTTCCGATTTATGATTGAAATAACTGGACGATTCTTTTCTTCTCATTCTTCAAAATATTAGAGGACAGTTCAATAACCTGGCAAAGTTTATTGGTTTCTTTAATCTCCAGAAACGAAATTCCCCCCGCAAGCATAAAATGTCAATATTTGGCAATAAAAATTTTCTACATTCAGTTACGTCGAGAACTTGGTTTAAAATTTGGTTCGACTGCACTAGACCGAAAGAATCAAGTCCGCGTTATGTTAGCACTGAATTAATTGTGCAAAAGCAATTTCATAAATGATCGCAAAGTTTATGGGAACCCAAGGCAACGTGTTTCTTGTTTTCTTTGGGTCGAAACTTTCATGTCGTGAGAACAGTTTCAAGCGTTAGTATTTTATGTTTATTTGGTATATTTCTAAATAATTAGCTGTGTTTACAATCATCTCCATGTCTCTAATGAATTTTTTCCGAAATATTAGCTTATTTTACCGAAAATACTTCCATTTAATGACTGTCATCGTTCTTATCTTGACTTCTAATCAATGTTTAAGATATTATTATTGGCTGTCGCTTATCTTAATTGTGGAAAACATCATGTCACTGTGACAAACATTCGAAAGTCGATGGTTTAATTTGGTTGAAAATTCTAATGATTAGACTCATCGTACTTGACAGACTTTCACATACCTTTTGACGTTTTGTAGATAATCGCGATATTTTTTTTTTCTTTTTAAACTTTACAAGACGAAATTTCAATATTTTTTAAAGCACTTTTGATTGTCTTAAGAATCACAAGTACACTGTCACTTCGAAGGAACCCATTCCTTTATATATCCTCCTGTCAGACTCGTTTGTCTTGCGAACACTATTGTTTTTCGTACGCCCGATGCAAGATGGCCGAGATCGCAAACTAACTTTGTCCTTGATATTGCATATCGACTTTTTTTTCGCTCCTTAATTCGAGCAATGTACAAATTAATTTACTACACTATGGGTTTCGTTATTTCTATTATTTTTTCTCCTGATTGAACAAAATCAATTCAATTTGTTGAAGACTCTATTGAGCATCACAAAAACATGGAAATTTTCAAGTTTGTATGATTTCACGAAAACAGTTAGAACCTTTTTTCAATTTTAAATTGAAACTCCAGCAACCCTTTGCTTTCTTTGTTTTCGAATTATGACCAAATTGCTACTTGGTGTCATTTATGAATTTTTTATTTTTTAATTTCTCAGGATTTTACGAAGGTGGAGTGGGATTAAAAATTTAATTATTTTGCAGACATTTCCGTAATAAATAATTTTCCGGATGTTGTACAGCCTACATCTTATTCTGATTCATAAACTTTTTTTCCTGTAAAAGAATCATCAATAGTGGGTCAGTGGTTAATACGTGAAAAGCGACAAAATACATTATTGCAAAATTAACCGGTGAGCTGACTTTTGAACGTAATTGTGGCGAGCCTACTACTTTAATTGAAACTTGATCCATTATTTAATTCTATGCAATCATGATGATTTTTTTTTGTATCTTCTGGAAAAATTTCCGTACCGCAATATCTTTCTAATATTGTGGCTTTGGTGTTAGGTTGTTTTTTTTTCTTCTCATGTTACATAACGTTTGGTGTATTATTGAGTAAAATGTTCGTCCGATACTTCAACTAATTGGAACGTCCTTGATGTTTGCTAAATTTTCAACTGATCGTGTATAAACTCCCATGACCGTGAAGTACAGAAAAAAATAGCTAATAATGGTAAACAATGAATCTGTCAGATGGAAAATAGTTTCACGGTTTAAAAAATGTATTGCCCTGATCTATTTATTTTTCAATTGAGCCCAAACGACAGGTTATGAATAAATAGTAATGAAACGTGATTTAACCAGACAACAACGATCAACTGATTATAACAAGAAAAAGATCAAAATCAAAACTGACTGAGATCAATGGATTATTATGAGAGCACTGAAGTGTCTCAAAAATGGCTTTCTATGTAAAAAATACATGGAAAACCGAGAACTTTTTTATGAACTCATTTCAGTAAATAAATATTTAATGATAGATCCGTGGTTTGGAACGTACGTAAAAATGTAGGTCCAGGTAGTGGAAAAACTGTGGAAAGGCAAAAGCCAGTCGAGGCGGAACGGAACATAGTGGGAAAATAAATACCCATGTAAAAATCCGAAAAGGGTGTGCATGTAAAACTTCTTACCTACCTATTTAATGATAGATTAATTAAAATAATCGATTCTTCACTTATGTTACGAAAGAATCATTCATTAATCGTATTCATGTTGAGCTTATCATCCACGGAATCTATTGAGTAAGAATTGATGGCACGAAATTCCAAAAAAGTTGCAGCACGGAATTGTTGTATGTTTCGCGGAGAAGTGGAGCAAGGGCATTTTTTTTACAAGTTTAACGACACCTGATCGTTTCTCTACCGTTTCGAATCGTCACGGAAGCTGAAACGACGTTTCACTGTCATTGTCGAGGTCAGATTACCTCTGAATATAGACGTAAACGACCGTGACGGATTCATGGGATTGTTTATCTATTTGGTAAAGATTTGACTTTGTTGTTTGTGTGTTTGGAAAAAGGTTTGACTTTGTTGTTCGTTGTTGGTTGGCTGGTAGACTTTGGGTTTGTTTAGGTTTCATTGTTTGTGACGAGGAGGTGAGACGGCCCCCCCCCCCCCCCCCCAACCGCACGGAAGAAGAGATCGGGGGAAGGTTACCCCGAACCAACCCGAGGAAGGGGCTGGTTCCGGGTAGCCTTCCCCTGGTCCTTTCTTAACACGCACACTCGCCCACCCTCTGAAAAAAGTAATTTTTACTAACCGAACCTTTGAATTTTTGATTTTTATTCTTAAAGAAAATGGGGCGGGCGGACTGACGACATTTTTTTCATATTTGTGTTGGGGGGACCTGCTCGCCTCTTCGTCCTGCCCCCACATTTCTCAAAGGTGGGGGTCACTTTCCGGACCTTTACCATCTATTTTCCTCAGATAAATGTCTATATAAACGAGGTAAACATTCTTGGTGATAACAAAATGAATTCCTAGTGTGGGCTCGTCCGGGATTTGAACCCGGGACCTCTCGCACCCGAAGCGAGAATCATACCCCTAGACCAACGAGCCGATTGAACTAAACTTTTTTTCCAGACATTTTTACAGTAATGTAAAAATGAATGAAAATTGCATCGAAAATGTTCAGTTCTTGTCGTGTTTCTTCCTTTCTTTCTTCTTGAAACTCGATGCAAGAATATTTCATTTGTTTACTTCAACAAATGATAAGCGATTTAGGAGGTCAATGATACCAGTAAAAAAACTAATCAGTTGAGTATCGCTGGCTCGTTGGTCTAGGGGTATGATTCTCGCTTAGGGTGCGAGAGGTCCCGGGTTCAAATCCCGGACGAGCCCAATTTTTTTTTCCTCATCTCCTGCATGAACGACTTTCACCGATGACCTAGATTTTAAACTATCGAGATCGGATAACAGAAATCTCTTTTTATTGAACATGTTTGGAGCTACCAGCTGGCTCGTTGGTCTAGGGGTATGATTCTCGCTTAGGGTGCGAGAGGTCCCGGGTTCAAATCCCGGACGAGCCCAATTTTTTTTTTGAATCCTCAAGGAAGACGAGTACATTTCATAGCTATGTCGTCTGTTGATCTCAGACTAACCCTGGGTACTTATCTCTGAGTAAAATGATTTACGGTTGTGCGGATAGACACTGAAAGTGATTTTCTCGAATTGCGAAGCTCAGGAGACGTGATGATTTGAAAATTGAACTGCCGACTGGAGACTGGGGACAAACCCAAACCCACGAACAGCACGATTGGTTGCGTATTTGCTGAGAACAAATTTGTCTACACTCAAATCAATATGCTGAAATCAATCGATACTTGGACGTCAAGACTCAAACTTGGTTGGAAGTCAAAACATTTCTAACGATGAATCTCAATGGAAAGGTTTCTCGATGTTACAACTACTGCATCGCCAAGGTTATTTTATTGAGTCATATCAGTAAAGACTAGTTGACAACATTGTCCGTACCATAGCCAAAACCATTTTGAACGTTTCTGCGTATTCCAAGCCTATGGGCAAGGGGTCACTCGGCAAGGCATTGGGTTCCCCCGTGGCTGCTGAACCTGTGGGATAGGTTCAGCAGAAGCAATAGACCTAGTCCATGACCATGGTTATCGGTACATTGATGTTCATTTTCGCAAGGGTACTAACGAAAAACTACTGATCCTAGCATTGACATTACAAATTCGACTGCTATGCGTAAACTAGATACTGATATTTTCTTGTCTCATGATTCGTTCGCATATCTCATGATTAGCCCGACTGATCTTTGATTCGGATATTGATTGAATTCACTTGTTTAACCCTCAATAGTCACATGGGGTTAACGCAATTGTATAGGATCACGGCTATACCTCAGAAAGGGTCCAAACATTTTTGTCATCATTTTTTTAACTCGTAGATGAAAACAGGGATCGATAAATGTACACGTCTATGGTTTTTATTCCCCAGGGAGAGGACTTTTGCCCTATTACAAATGAATCTAAACGAATTTCAATTTTTCGGAAAGTCATTTTACCGTGCCTGTCAATCTCAATGTTTATTCAGATTCAGAAAAATGATAGACGTTGTTAACCAAGATGGTTTTCTTGGTTACGTCGATATTGATACAATGCTAGAGTTTACCATAACCGAGTTTATTTTCAATGTATTATTATTATTAATGACACTCGCCAATGCGCGATATGAATTGCATAATTATGAAATTATAATAAAAACGGTAACGGTGAAGGTGAGGATTTTCATGGTCAAATACTCAGATCTGAAAACATTCCTTCCTATGTAAATTATTGTTAGATACTTCTCATTGCCTTACTTTGTTTTACATTTTGTTCAAGCATCAACGATCGACGAGAATCAGATTCTCATGCCGTCTCGATTACATGATAGTTAATCATTGCCGCCTCTTTTTTATTATGCAATGAACGTCAGGTGTCCCGAGTATTTAGTCATTAGTTTTTTTTTCAATTCTATAATTGATTCAAACATCGTTCGAACGTCATATTAATATGAATTATGATTTTTATTTTGTAATGGAAACGATACTGCTAAAAAAATGCCGCAAATGGGCCAACCTTTTGAAAAATTCTTCCAGTGTCGTTAAAACTATTGAGTTTCGTACCCGAATAACAAGAATTGTTATGTTACTGCAATTCAGCATGGAATTTTTTTGTTTCAACGTTCAAACATGCAATGAAATGATCTGAAAACTTCGTTAGACGTGCTTTTTATCTGTCCTAACAAAATCCATCAAAAGAGGCCTCTTTAGGCCTTATAAAGCAGGCTCCGACCTTAATATTTGGCCTTGTAAGACATGACGAGTCCTTTAGACCAATCTCATATCAGGGGGCGTAGCTCAGATGGTAGAGCGCTCGCTTAGCATGCGAGAGGTACCGGGATCGATACCCGGCGCCTCCAAATTATTTTTTTTGGTTCATTTAATGGTTTCGATAATGCGTCGAATTCAATTTTCATGTTTCCCGTTATATTTTTCACTCCGGACTACCCGCAGGGCAAGAAGACCGGAGGTGTTTACCAAAGATTCGTCCACGTTCTGAAAAAATTAAGGGTCTTGCAAGTTTTCACTTCATGCAATATCTTCACAATGTCAGTAATTTCGAAAAAACACACTTCCCAGCAATTATCAATAAATTTTCAGCATCTAATTGGTCGTCTAGGCAGCGATGATATCTTCAAGACGATAAAAATAAAAATAAATGACGATATATTGTCTGCCCATTTATCGAATTCAATCAAATAATTGTCAGAATTCAAACTATTTTATAAAAACTGAATTCATTATTATTTTTTTTAAATATAAATTATTTGATGTTTTGTGTGCCTGAAATGTTGCGTTTTGAAATTGTGGTGAACACCGGCGCCGTGGCTTAGTTGGTTAAAGCGCCTGTCTAGTAAACAGGAGATCGAGGGTTCGAATCCCTCCGGAGCCTGTCGTTCACTTTCGAGTGCGACGATGTATTTTTTTACTTTTTAGAATAGGACTATTGAACAATGTTTGAAAATAAACCAACAAATTTTTGGCATATTTGTCGCTTTCATCATTTTTCAATGACTCCATTACTTTACTTATTTTATTATTATTTCTTCTTCTTTAACAGTGGTATATGAATGTAAATATATAAATTTTTTAATTACCGTTTCATCAAATGGTCTACCGAGTTATTAAAATGCACTGGCAATTTCATGCAGGTCTTAATTTTCAAGCAATGTTCGAATTCATTTGTTGTTTTGCAAATTGTTCAATCTTGATGCTTTCAAAATTCAACATCTTCGTTATGTTGGTCTCGATGTACCAGAGAGAGAAAGTTCTGAACGTAGGCCTTTTTGTCGACATTGGCTGAGGCTGCAGATTCAGCGAAAAATAAATCGGCAACTCTTGAACGCTATAGACCTCGGTGAGAGGGACACTGAAGAAAATTGGAAATGTTCAAGGATACTTTTATCACCTCAGGTTGCAGTCATTAATTAAGTACAACGAGACTTTCCTCCAGGCTGGTCATTATTATTCTAGGAAAAATTTCTCGATGTTATAAAGTCTTTTTTTCTCGAATCGACAAAATGTTAGCAATTTTAATCACAAAAATCATTGGGGATTTTAAAAGATATGATCAAAAATCTTATTAAGGAATTTATAAAGCACTTTTTGTTCCGTTGGCCAATAGCGATGGTTGCGCCGTCGATGCGTGATTTCGGGGATCAGCAGCCTTGGATGAGGTCAATACTTGGATAAGTCGTCGCTTAGCCATGCACAGGCTCGCGTAGCGATCGTTGGTTCAACTGATCCAACAGTAAAATGCTACCGTTTAACTAGTCATCATTTAGGTTTTTGGATTATTCTGATTATTAGGTTTTTTGATTATTCTGTGTCATTCTGTCATTATGCAGGAAAAATAGAAAAAAGTCTCAATTTATCATTTGAGTTAAACCGTTAATGAAAATGATTTTCATTCACTATTAAATTGAATAATTTTCGTCACTAATTCAATAAGTAATAATCTATGCATGCATTTTTTTATTAAAATTTTTGCAAATCTGATTCCAAGACTACATTGACGTTGTTGGGTAGCATGCTTGGTGAAAGGACACGAAGTTCTTGGATATTCAACGAAGGCCATTCTCATTAATTTTTAATGGAGTGACGCGCGCACGTGTCAAACATCTCTTCCGTTATAATTATCTTTTACCAAGTTTTTTTTTTTCCATTGTTCCTGCGTATACCTTTGCGCGTTTTTACGAGCCCATCCCATCACTTGAACCCCGCATCACTGTTCCTGTGAAACTTCCCAAGAGTGTTGCTTACAACCATTGCATGGTTCCTGATGCACTCCTGCATCGCAATTGCACAAGGGCAGCGAGAATGTCACCCAATCAAGTATTGATCACATCTGGAGATGCTTAACATTGTGGTAATCAAATTCCAATCAAAAATTGGTTGTTGCCCCCGTAAAAACTCGGTTCACTCCGCCAAAACGTACGTCATTTTCAAACGTTGAAATTAATTACACTCTGTTGACAAGACATTGTGATATCTGCATCGACTCCATAATTAATCATTTTTGCTGGTCAATAAGCCAAAAAAACCACTTTTTATGTGATTGATCTATAATTAGGATTAATAATTGAATGCTCGTGTTATCACTCGAGAATCGAGATATTATTCAAGCGTCATTTATCACGAATTCTCTGTATGAATATGGAAACAGCGTCGACCATTTTCCTCATTTCTAATTTAACCAGCGCACATGCACGAGAAATCCTCCATGAAAACGGCTAATTCTGTCTGTACAACTAGCATCGTGAATTTCGAGCTTTGCTCTCGTGAATTAACTTTTCTCTTTGATGCCAAGATTTACTTTGATAACTCATTTAGTCCGACTACCAATTATAATAACCGTCCAAGTAAAATATATTCTGCAATCTCTATTACGTAATAATAATAATTACTGCAAACACAACGACCGTTTTATTTTCCCTCCCATTTGATTTCCAAATTTTGCCTTTATTTTTATACCTCCTCTCCCGATCCCTAGTAAATTAATTATTTATCATATTTATTTTTCATCAATTCAGTCGACTTTGGATTTATTATTATTCCAATCGCAAATACCGTTATTTATTTTTCTGATAATATTCATTATTTCTTCGAAGTCTGCTGAAAATTCCAATGGTTCAAAGTCAATTTCTTTACACAATACAAAAGTTACAATAATCAGTGCCTCAAGAAAGAAGAAATATCTGCGGTGCGAAAAATCACTAATTTTGAATTCTTACAAATGGGAAATCTCTGCCTAATCCCGATCGATGTGAATGTCTACTGGATACTTATTTCCTGGATCTTTTTTTCTCTTGCAAAACTTTGTCCAAAGCAATTAAATCCTCGAACGGACAAAAGCCACAGAACTTGGTGAGCAGAACCGCGGAAAGGTGTCAACGACCTCTCGTCACGGTTTGCCTCCTCCATAACCTTAAACTTGCAAAACAAGAGTCATAACTGCAAACTTCACAAAAGGGATTGAGTCAAAAGAGAAAAGGGAGAAAAGAACGGTCCTGGTTGTTTTACAGGCCATAGTTTGGTTAAAGGACGAGTCTTTGGGTAGGTGTGCGGAGGTCCATGGAGCCGAAAAAGTTCTGAGATAAATGAGAGACGAGGAAGAGAAAGAGCTGGGTTAGGATTGAGGGTTTGATAGAAAAGGAGGGATAAAAATGAAGAGGAGTAGTGAAAAAAGTGGAGAGGGATTTTCCGATTGAAAAAAGGACAGTCCGTATACAGGGCTGCTTTTTTTTATTATACACGTTCGTTATATGTGTAAGTCTACCTACATATGAATATATCTACTCGGAGATCGTATATGCTGGTTATGTGCATCGTTAGATACATACATTCGTTTATATACATCGATATAGAGCGATGTATAGGTGACTTAGAGTTGAATACAAAGTTATAGGTATTGCGAGGGTTGATGAGAAGTCGAGAGGCTTAGAGGGGGTTCGTTTACACCAGGCAAGAGATTCCTTGCCGCCCTTCCTCATCGATTCATCCCTCCTTCCCTACACCAACCAGTTCACGATTACTACAACCATCGATTCCGCTGTATATGTCCACACGTGTGTGAATATGTGTGTCCATGGTTCCCGAGAGCGTTGGCCACCCCCATGTCAGGCTCATCCACCACAGGGACTCGGCAATCGCACCCAAAGCACCCTCTCGTCCTTGCGGCTACGATATATGTCGTAGCAGCCCTGACTCTTAAAAAGCCCTACAGTACTTAGGTTTCAACCTTTAGCTCGTAGGATTTGTGTCCTTCTCCATATCGAGGAACTATATAACACGGTCCCTTTCCGTTTCCACTGGCTGGCAAACCACCCCAAGAAATTTACTTTCGCGGAGAGAGACAGAAAGAGAAGTTACAAAAAAGCTGGCAGTAGAAAAATCGATGCTGGATGTTCATTGGATGGCATAAGCCGAATCCGCCACCAGGATTGGACGGATTCGAGACCAGGGCGTGGCTTAAAGATGAGCTCTCGCTATGTCATCGCTTATATTGATCCTCACCAACCTGCTCTTCTCAAGCTCTCCCTCTCTTTCTCTCTCTCTCTCTCTCTCTCTCTCTCTCTTTCTCTCTCCTGTTATCTATTTACTTTTATCCTCCTCTCTATCGTGCGTCTTCCTTCCTCTCGTATACATACGGACATCCACACCCACACGTGAATCTACCGCACCGAATGTTTCCTCCACTATCCACAAAACAACGTGCAACATATTATCTCACCTTTTTTCTCTTCCTCCCCCGCACTTCCTCGTCTTCTCAACGGCCCCGAATTCGACTCACTCTTCTCTCGCTTTTTCTCTCTTCCGCCATACGCACTTTCTACCGAGTTTACACGATCCATGTATGGGCTATTTCACGACAGATACACTCTGGGAATCTTTGTCTTCCATTTAATTTGGGCTCCTTCGCTCTTCAAAAATATTTCGACTCAAATTCCTCCGAGAAAAACTCGTTTCCTTCTTTCTGCTCTGGAGAAAATGGTCTTCCAGACATTTCATTTTTTTTTTTTTGGAACAAGACATCTTGCTCGTTCTACTCGCGGGGCTCCCTTGTACTTTTGAGCTTATTTTTTTCTTTTTAGAAAAATTAAGTTCTACATAGAAATGTGAAAAAATTCCTCATACAAAAATTTTTTTACTTCGGGAACGAAATTTACCCAAACGCCGCATTTGCTTTCACGTGGAAATTCTACTGTCTATTAGTCTGTAGTCTATTATTTGATCAAACCTGTTAATAAGTTATGCGATTAATCAGTACGTTGACACGAATTCTCGTCAAATTAACACGACATTTCACAGGTGATTTTCATCTCCCGAGAAATCTCGAGATTTTAGAATTATCAGCGCGCAAAATCGCGACTCGAAGTAGGTTTTCAACAGAAAGGAATTATTTTGGAGAATATGGTTTTTTCAAAAAAAGCATTCATTGTCGTGAGTATTTTTAAGTTGTCGATTACATAAAATTATGCATTTTATTATGCAGAAAAATGTATTTATTTAAACAAGTGAACTTGACTTATCTTCGAAATGATGATTTCGAGAAATTAGTTTGGGTCGAAATGACCCAGAGTGTCAATGTAGGGTGAATGAGAAAAAAATCCAAATTGAAATGAACATCAATTGTCTTCATTAGGAGAAATAGGTGGAAAATTGTATAGAGGAATCTGTCGATTCCAAAGCAATAAATTTTCCAAGCATAACCCATTTGTTCCGGATCCTTGACCCTTAATATCGAAGTCAGCCTCCCGTCAATTTTCAAAACTATGGACACGTATATACATAAATGTAGTCACGATCGCAGGGGGTTCTCACTTCCTCCCTGCGGAATAAGATTTATTTATTGACAGAAGGCGGGTGCCAGTGACTCGAGTATGTTGGGCGCAATAAAAACCGTACGAGGTCTCCCTCCCCCATTTTTACCCTCTCTGTTTCCCCTCCGCCTCTCCTTCTTCGCCATCATCGCCAATGTGCATTGTCAGAGTGTTCTGTTTACATTGATTAATTGCACGATCTTTACGGTGATTCTTCGTAGGGAGAGCACGAGATACCCCTAAGGGATGATGCCCTACAATTTTTATTTTTATTTTTTCATCAGTCCGCCCCCTGACGGGTGTATCGTTATTATTTGTATCCCGTATATCTCAATCAATTTGCTGCTTGACTTTTTTTTCCGACTGCCCTTCATTTGAAAATCATGTAGATGTTTAAACTTCGCTTTTATTCGGATATCCTGGCATTAATATTTAAAAAAAAAATGTTATTTCAACAGCGAGATAACGAGCCAAATTCCAGGAAGTGTTGCGAGATTGTTAGGGTAAAAAGTTTATACACGTTAAGCCGTTTTTTTGCCACCAATTAATACAGGATTGATTGTTCAACGTTTGATTATGTTTTTTTTTCTTGTGCTTCATTCCTTTCGGATCTTCCGAGTCTGTCCCATCGAACACATTCGTCCACAACATTCGGTGTGTTTTTGTGGTCAATTATTGTCTTAATTAATAAGTTACTTTCTAATTAACCGGCATAAAGGTGATTTAGGAATTTTGATCCAGTTTTTTAAATATTTATATTCATTTTAATTGCTTTAGTTTCGACAGAAATGAAAATAAAAGAGAATCCCATTTTTCCCTCCGGTTTAAATGCCTAAAAACACACAAAAGACTCCTAGAGTACAGCAGCAGTAAAAATTACTTCCGTGGATTGAAAAGCTTGGCCATGTGGGCCTTAGTCACGCTTATTCTGGCATATGGCAGAGTCATGAAGTCACTAGGTGGTCCGCAGTATATAACCCTACCTGTCGTCGGTTTTGCCGCCCTATTCTTTGCCCTATGATCCATCGGCACCCATCCATACATGACAAAACAACCTACAGTGGTACAAGCTTTTTCTTTATTTTTGTTTTTATTTTTTTTCACTTATCCTCAACGATTATTGCCACCTACACGACAACAAATTGCTTTTGTTCGATCAATTTTTTTTTGTGCAATACGGAATTTTCTATAAACACAGTTTTTTTTTAATTTTTTTTTTAAATTTTTCCTTAATACAGATTTTTTTCAATTTTTTTTCAATTTTTATTTTTATTTCAATGACGTTCAACTTAACAAAATACAAAATAGAAATAAAACAGAAAATAGAAGAAAATTTCAAATTCTAATTTTTTTTTTAACTCGTTTTTAATCTTAAGTTTCATTTTGGAGTAAATTTAGACGAAAATACAGCCTATCAAGCAAAGAGTTTACATCGGATTTCAACTGGGGGTATAGCTCAGTGGTAGAGCATTCGACTGCAGATCGAGAGGTCCCCGGTTCAAACCCGGGTGCCCCCTCAGGATATATTTTTGTTATTTTTTTCATCACATTCTACACTATTCCGTTTTCTATGAATATTACAATAAATTTTCTTTTTCAATGGACACTTTTTTTTGAAAAAATGTTTATTTAATTAAGAAATTGAAATTTTCCGTTCACTTCGTAGTTATTTCTGTATACGTTTTGGCATAGTCCGCATTTGAAAATTCGTGTCTTCCGGATTGATGTGATTTTATAAGTTACGTATAAATCAATAATAAATGTGAAAAAAATGGGTTATTTATTACATCTCATTTCCAGTATTATAAACGATGAGTAATCGTAACAACAGATAAGAAGGCCAAGCCACTCGTCCGAATCGTGTAAACTTATCCACGATTCGTGATTGAAACAAAACTCGAAACTCAGCATGACGTTAATTACGCAATCGCAAAGGCTTCGCGAGACTGTATAAACAAAAGAAAAAAACAAATCCCAAGAGAGAAGTTGTAAGAGAGGAGAAGGAGGAGGAGGAAAAAAGAGGGAGATACGGAGACGAGTCCCGTGTAGCTTGTATGAATACGACTAATCGATAAAATAACATCTGGCCAACTTTGACAGATAATCACGCATATTTTTGTACCCGAAAAAGAAAAAGCAGATTATTTCATTTTTTTTTCTTCTTATTAGACATGTCTACCAAAATAAAACATGCAAAATAAAAAAAAACTTCTTGGCACAGTAAAATGAAGCATTTTATTTATTGTACACGAAATTTATTTATTTTTATATTTATTTATTCCGTTCTAATTTTTTTTAATCTACAAATTGATCTAATTTTTGTTTTTTTTTGTACGAAAAAGATTGAAATATGAAAAAAAATTGTTTATGTGGAAATTTTGAAATAATAATTGAATTTTCGCATTTCTGTTCCAACAAATTGACGTTTTTTTTTTTTGTAAATAAGAAAGAGAGATAAAAGTAATTGTCTTGAAAGATCCAAACAATGTGTTTAGTAAGGAATGAGTTTTGGTGGTAAACCGCACATGAGGCTGCATAGAAGTCAGGGCAAATATGGTGAACCTGGAAAACGAGGATAAATCACTTGGTTGTCAAGGGATGAGCACCTGCGACTCTGAAAATCCCAGAGTGCCACCTCTACCAAACGTTAAGGCCACATAAGCCCCACTAAATATTTGCTAAATCCGTGAAATACTTACAACCCATATATTTATATGTTTTTATGTGTGTGCGTATGCATTCAGGACGAAATATTGAAGTCGATAGTGCCAATTGGCAGCTCGCCAAATGGAATGTATATCCACGACGATAAGTCCCTTTCATTGCACCCTGTATGGAAACTCGTCATGTATTAGGGTGGCGTATTAAACTTACCACGCATATAAGAGAGAGAAATCTTCCTCTCTCTCTCTCTCTCTCTTCGCTTTTCTTTTTTTCTTCCTCTTGCTTTGCAGCATATTTTATTGGGGTGCATAAATACTCGATATATCTCTAGGGAATTTTTCCAATCACTGAAAAAACTGATTTTCATCGAAAAGGTGATTTTCTGTTTCCCAAAAACCGTAACAATTTCTACACAAAATGTTATCTCTAACAGAGTTCAAAAATGTTGAAATTAACCAAAAATTAATTGATTAAAAAATTACATTAAAAAAAAAAAATGAATTCAAATCATTATAATTGAATGTAATTAAAAAATTAAAGTTTTATTAAATTAACCTAAGAATATGGTCAATTTTAATAACTTTTTATACTGAAAAATAAATCGATTGAGGAAACTTTTGATGAATTTGAAAAGATATAGTGTTGTCAATGATAGTGGAAAGTTTTATTACAAAAAAAAAAACATTGGATTTAGAAGAATGTTTTTAACAAAGGGATTTTAACAAAAGAAGATGTAAAATTACTAAAATTTAAAAAACCTTTATTGATCAAGTATTATTCCCTGTGAATGGCAAAGAAAAATATAACGTCAGTTTTCGTTCGATAGTAAAAGTGAGTAAAACTTATCGATCATCATGATAATCCTTGGATGGTTGGACTTTTGGATAAAATAAGTAAAGTGCAAACAGGTTGAGGGAAACAGAATAACGGGGCACGATTTGACGATAAACTCGATCTCTTTCAATTGAGAAAATGAGGCAAGTTGGAAGGCCAGATGGCGGATGATTCCGGGTAATCCGCCATTACCGTTAGCAAAATGATCACCGGATCAACCCCGCTTGGACTTAACTGCAACGAGCAGTGACCGAGAGACAGAGAGAAAGAGGAACGATCATTTCGATTCATGGGGCTTTTTCAGAGTAACACACCGTCCAGATAAAGTCAAGGGGAACTTAAGGGGCAAAAGCACATGGTCGGTGAGGCATATAAAGTCGATATGTATCCACAAAGTATGGCGTTTTTATTCGTACTTCGTATTCACTAATTCCTCAAAAGTCAGTGATTGCGTTTTCCCAAAAAAATGATTTTTTTTTTCAAACTATGTTTTCTGTAGAAACGTCAAAATTAAAAATAGTTCATTCGTTCTTTTTTTTCTCAGAATATATTTTTAAAATGTTCATTTTTCAAGAAAAACTCAAAAAATTGTATTTTTTTGGGTTCACTGGTACCTCGCGATGCATTTGCAATCGATAATATGGAACGGAAATCTTTGAAGCTACATATTTATTATATTGAAAAAAAAAAAAACCTTTTACATTCATTCCATTTTTGCCTGGAACGCAAAAAAATACAAAAGAATCGTTTTTTGTTGAGGTGTAGGAAGTTTCATGGAAATGCATTTCCTAAATAAAAAAAGTGAATGTTTTTTACGGACTCGATTACAAACGGCAATTTATAAAGAAGGTAAAAAAATAAAAGTGGTTTTCATTGGAATAAACTGAGCCAATAAAAACAACAGGTGCATGTAAATATGTATTTATGAACAAAACATAAGAGTATATATGACTAAAATATATGAGAAAAGTTTTTGGAAGCCTGGCGCGCGTTGTTCCGCAACATATCTTTTGTTCTAATCGGTGTGGCGTGTGTCTCCTGCTGATCTCGTCAAACGCTCTCTCGCTACCTTTCACCCTTTGTCTTTTTTTTCTCTCTCTGTCTAGTTTCATTTCTCTCTCTCTCTCTCTCTCTCTCTCTCTCTCTCTCTCTCTCTCTCTCTCTCTCTCTCTCT